>JAOYMZ010005218.1:0-39037 GCA_025802335.1 Pinguicula primuliflora | reverse complement strand
AGAAATTACCACATATCTCCCCCCCCCCCCCCCCCTTATTCTCCTCGCCAATATTTTTGCAACAATCTTATATGTACAATTCACCAGAGTGATTGGCCTAAAATCTTCCACTCTTTGTGGAGAATTCTATTTAGCCACCAGCACAATGTGCGAGGTATTACTACCTTTAACCATCTTCCCCTTCACAAAGAATTCCTTCACCATCCCACAATCTCCAATTTCATAATGTCAAGGATTTTTTTTTATAAATTGAAATTAAGCCCGTCAAGTCCTGGACTTTTATTTTCCCCACTCCTTAATTGCCTCCAAGATTTCCACTTCTGAACACTCCACAACCAGTTTCTCTGCATGCTCAATTGACAATCTTGTCATTCCAGAACCATCCAGAGTTGGTCTTTCAAAATCTTGCTCACGGAACCTCTACTCAAAACTTACCCTAAACCACTGTTTTATTTCCTCTGGCTCATACAGCCATGTATCTCCTTTCCACTGTCCACTGATCTTGTCTCGACTTCTATTACAATCCACCACCTTATAGAAGAAACGAGAATTAGCATCACCCTGTTGTATCAACTTTAATCTAGATCTTTGTAATCTGCATATCTCCTCCCAAACCTCCTTTGGTTCCCCTTGTCTCACAGCATCACTCCCTTCACTTTCAGTGTCTCTCTCCATCTGCCTAAGTTTGGTCTTTAGTCTTTTTATTTGAGCTTCCTTCTGACCATTTGTCTCCTTATTCCATCTCTGAATTTCCAACCTTAAGCTTTTTATCTTTTGTTTGAGAACGAACCCCTTATACCCCTCTACCCTTGTGTCTCTCCACTCCTTCTCCACCATTGCCTTATACTCCTCTAAATCCAGCCACTCATCAAGCACCCTTCCAGGCTTTGGTCCCCAATTTACTTCCTTGTCCATGAGTAAGACCGGCACATAATCAGATAAATCCCTATCTAGACCTTCCTGATACCAATGTATATTTTGCCCCATCCACTTGTCATTCATCAGAAAATGGTCCAACCTGCTCATAGCCCCCATAGACGGTTTATACCATGTAAATTTCCTCTTACACAATGGTATATCAGTTAACGAAACCTTTCCACGAACTCCTTGAATCTTAGAATGTCCTCTCTGTTACTCTCCACTTCACACCTCCTTTCATCTCTGTGTAGTACAGCATTAAAATCACCAAAGACGCACCTCTTCTCTTGTGCGAGCCTCCTTATTCTCTCGAATATAGCCTCCCGTTGACCTACCTTTATGCTCAGTTCATGTGACCCATATACATTGACCATATGAGACCTTTCCACATCCATATTCCACTTTCCAATCACTTCAAGAATGCCATGTTCATCCCAGATCTCTTCCCTTCTAAATTTATCTGCATTCCAAATGCACAATTGCCCCCCTGACCAACCTTCTGAACCTTTGTATACCCAATCAAAATTCTCAATATACCACAAAGATTGGCGAAATTCTTGATCCACCCTTACTTTCTTTGTTTCTTAGAACCCCACAAAATCAATCCCTCTCTCCAACAGTTCCCGTCTTATTCCTCTCCTTTTTTGTGCGCAGCCTAACCCCCTCACATTATATGTAATTATATTCATCTTATACACCTCTAACCTCTCATCTCCCAATCCTACTATCTCGGTCACATGCTGTTTCATTGTCCCTAATATTCAGTCTTTCAATCTCATCTACCACTGCAGCCTCTTTCCCATTACATCTAAGGCCCATCATCAACCCCATCTCTAAGATCTCCTCAGCCTCTCTGCGCAAATTTCTATTATTGGATGCCTCTATGTCGCTGTCAGTAATGGAATTAGATAACTGGGGGCTCCCCGTCCTCAAGCTCGGCTCAACATTTCTATTAGATTTTCCCCTTTGTCTGTACTTGTCCATTTCCTTGGCCCACTCAATTCTGATTTTCTCATTCTCCTCACGCTGTGATAATTTTTTCTTACCCTTTTTTCGACCCTTTGTACTCCCCTTTTGTGTTCTTCTCCCTAACTCAGACAGACTGCCACCTAATTCAACAAACATGTCATCTCTTTCGTCTACTTCAGTCCCCAAATCCTCTCCTGTACTCAGTTGGTACTTGTCGACCTCTTTTAACTTATCTCCCCCCTCCAACTCACAGTTCACACTATCCTCAATCACATTCAGCTCTACGGTTGCAGGCCTTACCAAATCACACACCAGCATCTGCCTATTTTAAATCTCCACATTCGAGCCATTCTGTTGAGTAACCAATTCTGTTGCATACTGTTTCAGATGCCCAGGATTTGTACTCAATCCATCCCCGTTTGTGAAACTCTCTTCCCCCTCTTCCCCATTCGAGACTGGCAGAGCCTGCCACAATCTCTTGCCCCCTTCACATAACTTCCTTTTATCCTGGCTCCGTTCCAACACCCACTCATCATCAGAATTATTCTCCTCCATCTCCTTGCCCAGCCTTATTTCTCCTTCCTCACTAGAAGAAATATCACTGTCGTCAACTGATCGGTCATCTTTTTCTGGAACTGTTTCATAGACCACATCTGAGCCCCACATCTCCTCCTGAAATTGGCGTTCAGCGGCTTCCACTATCCAAAGTTTAAACTCCTGTCCATCTACCAACACTCTCCAGCTCTCATTCAAAACTGATCCCCTCCTCTTTAGTACCAACATTTGTGCAGCTTCCAGGTAGGACTTACTCTCCGTTACGCCATCCACCCTTACTAGTTTCCCCACCTTGTTCCTAATTGCTTCGAAGGTCCTCTTCGTCCACGCAGTTAACGGGAGACCATACACCTTTATCCACTTCACCTGATCTTCATGCCCATTATATCCATCTCTCACTCCACACCTTATCCATACCAAGCAGGTTTTCCAATTCCACTCCATCTGTATCTCTTAACAGAGCTCGTCCACCACCCAAATCGCAAACCTGAATTTTTTTATATGCCCCCTTTCTGAGTTCATACCTCAACTGTTGACAGCCTTCCACATTCTTCAGTCTCACCACCCAGTATACTTTAGCCAGTCAGCTTTGCTACCCACAGTGTTCAGTACTAAGTCATGGATCATATCTTTAGCCTGCTATTTTTTCGGGACTGGTATCTCATTCTGTTCCTTAGCATGGTTTTTTCTACCTTCGCCCTTTTCCACCACAGTCCTTAAAACACACTTCTCTACCTGTGATGCCTCTATAAAATGCATATCAGTTTTTAGTTCCACTCCCTACTTTGTTACATCTAGCCGATTGATTGCCAATTTCTCACCCACCCTGTTTTCCGTCACAGTAAGTGCTCCAGAATCTGTCACAGAAGGAGCCACCCCCAGTCTTTGTTTCGCAAAACGGGCAACATTAACCTTAAGCTTATATTTCCTTATCCAAATATTACTCAACTTTTCCTCCAACGCAGCTACATCCACAACATTGAGAAATTTTACAAATCCAAATTTCAAACCCAATTTTGTATATTTCCCAGCCACATAGATATCCAGAACTTTCCCATTATGCGCAAACGTGTGATACATCGATTCACGCAATCAGTTTTTGGGAAAATTAGAGAAGAAAAAAGTAGTAATTTTCTTTTGACCTACCTCAAAAGATCCCGATGTATCCATCCGAGGGCCTAGTCTTTGATGCACATTCCGTCGTCTGTACTCCATCCTTGCCTTACCACTATATCCTCCAGTACCTACAGACCTAGTGATAACAAATTGGTTTTGGGTTTTTGGGATTGCTACAGTTTTACCTAGCCGGTTCTCACAGAGAATGGCTCGGGATTGACGGTTGGGATATGACATCTAAGAGAGCTCTAGAGACCTAATACGTAGAATGCAGGCTTACCTACATGGTACGGTAGGGTTGCCGATGTCGGCCGGAGTCGAGGATTGGTGACGACGATACCTAGGTTTTGCCTTAGTCAAAGCTTCTTGGAGAAGCTTGGAGAAGCTTTGACTAGCTTCTTGGAGAAGCTTCTTCCTTTTCCCTAAAAGTGGGTTTGGGCCTTTCTTCTCCTTTATTATAAGTTTGAACCTATAACATAAAATAAAAAAAGCCAGTAAAATAATATAAAAATTCATATAAAAACATGATTTCAAATAAATATTTTCACGATAATATGGTCGTAAAATGAGTCATTTGGTGACTCATCAAACTATCCCAATCCTATCATTTGTTTGTCCTTAAGCAAAACAACAAGCAAAAATCACTCAAAAAACATAAAGGTGCTTGAAATCAAGCACAACACACCAAGTCAATTAGGATACCTCTTAAGTGATGCAAGCAAATATGGTGTATTAAGGAACAAATTGAGGCATCAACAAGTAGCACAATCCAAAAGTTCAAACCTCTATTCCAAACTACATATCATAATATTCCGAGCCGTGAAGTGTGTGCGAACTAGGCCACCCATCAAACCACTACCTTTCGACATGCAAGGATCTTGACCTCCCCTAAGATTTAAGTCTCAAATCCACCCTCTCTTAATAGTTAAGTGTTTAAAATAAGGTTTCTCTCTTGGTGGAGTTGGAAGAAGACATGAATAAACACTCATAAGAAGGCTTAGATGTTATAGTGACGGTGCTTTACACAAATATGAAAGAATGATATACACTTTAAAAGCAAATAAATATCTTTCCCAAAGGTGTATATATGCTCAACTCTAATAGTTTTTAGACAGTCATAAAGATGAATTATACATTTATGCTAAGGCTCAAGCTCCACAATTATTTTCTTTTATTTTTCAACATTCTTCTTCTTAATGAGGAGGTAATAATTTTTGCTCATAAAGTATTTACAAAAGTTTTTCTGAGAGCACAAAGTATTTACAAAAGTTTTGACCTCCCTATTTTGAACGATCACCAGATGGAAGCAAAGGGGAGTAGTATTTCATCACTCAACCCTGTTTTGAGAATATTTTCAAGTGATCAAATTTGCAATGTACAAGAGTTATCAAATAAAATAGTAGATAAGAGATTCTAAGCAATAAAGTATCAATTATCTACAATCAATGAAAGTAAGAGCCCATTTTTCTCCCTTCCCTCACTCAACCATGTAATGTACAAGAGTTAGAAATTAAGTGCACTCAAATCTAGGTTAAATCTTTCACCCTACATGTTGACTCTCCAAACAAACCACGACCCAGTATGTCAAGTGTTTTGCTCGAAATAGACACTCAAAGTAAGAATGCCAAAATAGTAGTAAAAGCTCAAGGGTGCAAGTAATCTACTTGCCAACAAATAAGTTCTCTACCAATATTAGTCAAATTTTTATCAAAGAGCTCTAGCATCAGGTGGCTAAAAATGAAAAATTTAATGCAAAAGTTCTACTTTAAAAACTACCTAAAAGATGTAGAATCACATATAAAATGCATGAAAACTTAAAGATCATGCACAAATGAACTTCCCTACCCCAACCCAAAATAACACTACTTCCCCGTGTGTTGAATAAGTCTAAGTGAGGAAATTAATAACAAACAGAGAAATCATACACAAGCAAACAAGGTGAAAGGCATAAAACGAAAAGAAGGAGACTACACGTCTAGGTCATGCTGCAGTCTGGATCCCATGGAGCATCATCCCTTCTTAAATATCCAATGATGGGCCTCACCCGATCCTCTTTTGTCTTGAAGGTCTCTTTGTCATTGGGATCCAAAAGCTCAACAAGCCCTTCTTCAAGGACTTGGAGCAGTATGAATGGCCCATACCAACCGCCTTTGAAGTGTGATGAAGAAGCTACACGAATAGAATGAGTCAGAGCATTATATAAACTGGGGTAAAGGATCATACCTCTACTCGTTAGTGGGCTCATCTCCGCAACAACATCTTGAAGAGCGACCTTCTTCAGCTTCTCCTCATCTTCTTTTCTCTTTTCAATGGCAAGGGATGAGATCCTTGGCTTCCAAGACAATAGTCCGTCAAAGAGATCCACTTTAGTGTGCACCACTTCCATAACCTCAACCTTCTTGGCGATCACTTTTGCACTTCTTGTTCAAGTACCTTCTTAAAAGGCTTAAAAATCTTTAATTTAATTTCCTTGTCTTGCACTTGGAGCTTCAAAAGGTCTTGGACCATATCAAGAATGCCCTTTCCCGTAGCTAGGAATGACTTTCCAAGTAGGATGGATTGCTTGTCGAATTTATGGGAGGATCTTCAACATCAAGGACTAGAAAGTAAACAAACTCTCCTACCCGTACCAACACATCTTCAATGAGCCCTCTTGCCTCTCGAATGAGGTTATTTTCGAGCTCAACTTTCTTGGTGATGGCCTTCAAATTGTGCAAACCCATCTTTTTGTAGAGTGGATAAGGCATTATGTTCACTCAGGCACCGGTATCAATGATAGACCTCACCATTCGTCCTCTTCCGAAGGTAATGCTCAATGTTAGGCTTCTTGGATCTTGCATCTTAGTGGGAAGATAGTGCACAGTGTTCACCGCACTCATGTCTTCATGAAAACTAAGGTCTTTCTTCTTATTTAGCAAGGCCATAAGAGATGATACACAATGAGGCTTTCTTCTTACTTCTCTCACCAAAGTTGAGTTTGCTCCTTCTTTTTCAAACTCACCGAGAATGTGCTCAATCTTCATAACCTCTTCGACAATAGGGATGTCCTTGGTAGGACATGGAATAGGTGTAGGTGCTGATTTTACGTTGTCTTGCACCTCTTCCTTGTACATCTAATTCCTTCATCTTCCCATTCACCCTCATTACTCCATGCATCAATGCCATCCATCTCTTGAGGTTCATCATGAGATTTAAATGGAAGTTCACTCCCATGAGACTCATCAACATTATCCCTTGCCTCAACCATCAGGGGCTCCATGGGTGTGCTTGGTTCTAATTGTTCAAAGAAACCGTAGATCAACCGAGGGAGACAATCATAATAGGAGCATTGGGTGTAACTCTCAATCCTATCCTTAGGGTATTCAATTATTCCAGAAGAGAAGATGCCCACCAAAGCATCCATGGGGAATCCATGAGTAGGGCATTCACCTTGCAAGCCCTTGAACCTTGCCCAAGCATCATTCAAGCTTTGATCCGGATGTTGCTAAAAACCAGAAATTTGCTGCACCAAGTTCTCTCCCCTCCTGTTTTGAAAATGATTGACCATGAATTTGAAAGGAATTTCGGTCCATGTGGCGAAAGACCTCAGTGGTAGACCATAGAACCACCTCTTAGCTTCATCCCCTAAGGTGAGAGGAAATAAACACATCTTCAAGTCTCCATAGGAACGCCCTCCTAGTGAAATGCGCTCTATCACATCATGAAACTCATCAATGAACTCTAGTGCAACATCTCTACTTCCACCCAAGAAGTGTGGGAGTTGGACTAATTGCTCTCTTTTTACCTCAAACAACTGGGAAACATCGGATAAGTCATTATGTGAATCATAGGGCCACATGTCGAGTGTCCTTTCTGGAATAGCCCATTCACGATACTCCATCTCTTCTTGCCACCTAATACCTTTCAAAGATTCACACACAATAAAAAATGAGCACGTAACAAATAAAATAAGAACACGAGAAAAGAAAAATCAACAAGTCACTAAATGAAAACAAAAGTTAAAAAGATAGAAAAAGAATATAGCTAAGCAAATAAGCAAACACAAGTCAAAAAATCAAACCAAATCCCTGGCAACGGTGCAAAAATTTGATGTGGATTAAATGGTTGTCACAATCCTCTCAAATTTATATTTATAATTTCAAGACAACTCTAAGTTCGTATAAAGTGTAAAGACGTCCTGAGTCAATTCTTGAAGAATGTGGTGTGGGATTAGTGACAAGTGAATATTCAAGTGCTAAACTATATCATCAAAATATATGTCGTTTGAATTGTTTTAAATACTAATTGAAGCAACTAAATGAAAATGAAGTAAAATATTAGATGAATATGGATGTTGGGCACTAGCCTATTCCTTGTGTGCAAACATAATAATGCTCCTAGATCATTGTTGTTTTCTATATGAGTGGTGTGTCTAATTCTAGTCCCTTGATTAATTATACAGGTTAGTACCACTACTATCCTCCAATCTTCCTTAGACAACCAAGTTGTAAGCAACTTGGTTCAGGTAAATCTCGATCAAATCCTCCCAAGAGAGGTTCCAATTATGACCTAACCCAAATTCTATATTACTCCAATCAACTAACAATAACCCAACAAATCAATTCACCCATCATAAAGGAAATACTAACTAAGCATTAAGAAAGCATAATCAAGATTCACATCACAAGTTCTAGGGCTAATTGCCCACACCCATAAGAGGTTTAGCTACACATAACTAAATCTAAAGTAAGCAAAATAAAATAGACAAGGTCAATCAAAAGAGAAGAAAAAGGTCCCATTGGATGCAAAGAGTATAATTCCTCCTTGGAGTTTTTCTATACTTCAAATCTTGGTCTTCTCCTCAAGCCCTACGTCCGACATGCTCCGTCGTCATTCGCTGCCTTGAAACTGTTGCCCACTGCCGCAAGTTGGTCGTCCGCCGGTGCTCCTCCCTAGCATTTCCGACCAATTTCCCTCCTCTTTGTGAAATCTAGGTCGTGTGTATATGTTGGGGAGAGAAAAAGAGAGTTTTCTTCTATGCTGTGGGGTAGATATATATGATAAGGTCCCCAACAACTTTTCTTGTCTTCTAGTTACTTAGTCAAAGCTTATTGGAGAGGCTATGACTAGCTTCTTTGAGAAGCTTCTTCCTTTTCCCAAAAAGTAGGTTTGGGCCTTTATTTATTTTTTTCATTTTTGGGTCTTTGTTCTCCTTTATTATAAGCTTGGACCTAAAACATAAAATAAAAAAAATTAGTAAAATAATACAAAAATACATATAAATGCATGATTTCAAGCCCATATTATCACGATAATATGGCCGTAAAATGAGTTATTTTGTGACTCATCAGTCTTGGGTTCAAGTCACTTTGGTCCATTGTTCTTTTGTCTCAGCTGAGTTATGGGTCATCTTACATGCATGGACGGATCTACATGAGGTATTTGATGGGGCCCAACCACCCCAGTCTTGACCCAATAATTTCTTAAAAACTAGTGCAAAATTTAAACATTTGTAAACAGTGGCGGATCGTGGGGGTCTAACTAGAGGATGCGCTTCACATAGGGGTACAAATCCTGGGGGTCGAACAAATGGGCCTAATTAGGGTGTGCGGGAGGGGTCAGGGGGAGGGTCCAGGTCCAAGTATAAAATATTTTAGGGAGTGCACCTGAACGATTCACAATACAATTCGACTCACAATCACAAACTGATAATTTCGATTTACGATTAACATTGTGATTTGATAGCTAGGATTGATATATCTAATAAAATTAGTTCTAGAATTCTACAACATAATGCTAATATTACTCATAATATCTCTCTAACTTTAACTGATGATAATGTATCTTGTGATAAATTTGATATCCTCACTCCCCTTTGCAAAGTCATTTGATATTATCCCAACCCCTAACAAGAGAATTTATCGCATTCATCCATCAAAATAGTATAACATGGAGTTGGTTGGCCCTAAAAAATCAAATTTTACTGTCCTCAAAGTATACAAAATGAAAGAAATCTTACTCCACTCATCTATTTCGTTCTCTTCAAATCTATGAGAAATAAGATCAAAAATTATTTTTTTTGATTTTAATTGAGCATACCAATATTTAATATCTAGATTTACCCCTGCTTACATTAACTCAGTCAAATCCACGCGCTAGGTGATGGAAAATCTGGACTTAATTCAGAGAGCAAACAAACAAAGATTTTGATATAGTATGTGTATACGAACAAAGGAAGAAAATGTTCTTCTATTCTGTTCTTAAGCTTTCGGAAGAGGAAGGAAACCCTTTTGCAATAATTGAGGAAAGATTTTCCATCAGTGGTATCAGAGCGAGGTTCAAGGCCCGCCATATGGGCCAGCCCAGAATTCGGCTGCACAAAACAAAAAAGGGTGTTCAAGTCCGACAGGGCATGCTTAGTCGGACTTGTGGGAGAGTGTTGAAATAAGAACCGGATGATGTCCCACACCAGTTAGAAATCATAAGGAAGACAAGTATAAAATGGAAAAAGTGGGGAAGTCTAAAATACCTTGGTACCAGGGTTTTGAGGATGATACCCACATTTCAAATATATATACAAAAACCCCCACATGTGTACTCGTATACCGAGACCCGCCATATAAGCTCGGTATACTCGAGACCCGCCATATGAGCTCGAGTCAGGCTAGATACCCGCCATATAGGCAAGCCTATATCGGATATTCAAAAAATATATATATATATAAAATGTCAATACTAGGTTTGAGCAAGGTACTCATGTGCTCCGATAGCTTGTCGACCGTGAAGTTCACTGAGGGGCGATCAAGAGATATCTTCCATTGGGCTTTGATACATCACATACATAGGATGATGACTCTATGTAATGCGGTCAGTGTCAAGTCTATCCCGCGTTTAGAAAATACGGAGGCAGATTACACGGCCAAAACTGGGCTAGGGAATGATACACTAGATGTTTGTTTGTTCTCTTCGCCTCCCAGTCACTTAGCGGAACACGATCTAGGCATTCATGCATCAGATGTGGATTGGAGGCCACGTTTTCTAACCCTGTTATGGCTATCAAAGCTAAGGTCGGCCGGGGAGCTGGCTACTCCATCGGTGGCACTAAAAAGCTCAAAGACTTTTCCCTTCCAGCCACCTGAGGCTGAGCGTATCACATGTGGGATCTATGAAGCACAGATGGAGTATCCGTACCGGGTACCCCGTGGGTATCGGTACGGCATCGGTACGCCACAGGTACGTATCCAGCACTTCAAATTTTAGTGGATACTTCGAGTAAAATGGGTACGGGTACGGGAATGGGTACGGGAATGGGTACGACAACTCCAATTAAACATTCGTCTTATTCCTCTTACCATCCAAAAAACAGAAATCGAAGTTGCCCTAGAGTTCTCCATTATCGAAACTGGTCGTCCGTCTCCAAATCGCAACCATCTTTCGTTTCCAAATCGGAATCAGAATCATTTGTCTCCGCGAGTATCAGAATCGCAATCGCAGGCTTGAGTCCTGATGGTTTTGAGGACTTAGTTTAGAGAGGAAATTATCCACAAGGAAAGTTATAATCTTGATATGAATTTGTTTACGAACAGAGGAGGAAGAAAGTTCTTCTATTCTTCCTCCTCCGGGGGAGGCAGCCGCCGGCCACCACCCGCTCTCCCGCGACACCAGCGACGGAGCCCATGTCCGTCTACACCAGACCCGGCGCTGCCGTCCAAGGTTTCGCCGAAACTAGACCCTCGGCACCGCAACCAAACCCTAGGCGCCGTCACCCAGAGCTTCGCCAGTCCGGCAATGTGACACCAGCGATGGTGCTCCTCGCCGTCAATACCAGACCCGGTGCCACACAACGATACGACGTTATACCATACCAGCATCGTCATCCAGCACTCGCAGCAGCCAAACCCTAGACGACGCCACCCAATGCTATACCAGACTGCAACAACGACGACGTCCCTCCTACAACGACGGAGACCCTGTCCGACAGCATCCGACCCGGCACTTCATGGCGAATCGGCGCTTCCCAGGCCCGGAGATTCAACCCCGGCATGTCTCTCCCCTGATCGACTCATTGCCAGATCGACCCTTCCAGTGCCGCTGCAACTCGGCGTCCACCAGATCGGGCCCTCCGCCTACCACAACACAGATTCCAGGCCTCCCGCACCCAGGCCGTGTCCAGCAGGCACAGCAATTTCCCGGCCGCCGCACGATATGTTTGCGGTGGCACCCAGGCTGTGCCCAAGGAGGCGACTCCTAGCCATCTCCGGCCAGCACGGCGGACGGTTTCTAGCTGTGCGGTGCCTCCCTGGTCGTGCCCTTGCGGCATGGCGAACCATGGCCGTCGTCTGCAGCGGCGCCCCTCAAACCTAGGGTTTGAGGGGATTGGGCCCCCAGGCCCAATTGACTGTTTCGGTCAATTGGGCTGGGCCACTTACTCGTGGTCCATTTATCGTCTTTTTTTGCAATTGTATGATTTGAACTACGCTCACTTTCGGGGCTAGTTATGTATAATTGCTTTTATTAATAAAATCTATTTTCGATAAAAAAAAATCTAGCTCTGTTTCGTCCACACTCCTATCATTTTTGGTTTCCTACAGACTCTCACTGAACCATTTTATCCATCTGTAAATTTTACCTTCTTATTGTTTGATCAAATTTAATTTATCCCCTTGTGGTTTCAAAATTTTAATTTATTCTCCCATGATTTCAAAAAAATTCAATTTACCTCGAATATAATACATTTGCGGAAGGTGAGAGTTGATTTGAAAATTTTGTATGAAAAAGATAGTTCTATCCCTAAGTTTTTTAATATTCATAAATAATATAATATTATTAAAAATTTAATTTAAATTCAAATTAAATATCCCAAAATATGTATGTCACCTTTTTAATTCACTTTCGTATGTCCCAAAAAAATCAAACCTTACGAATGTCATAAAATTAATAAATTATATTTTAATATATATATTTTTAAATATTATTATAGTTTTTTAAAAAAATGATATTAAAATTGTAATTAAATATCCCAAAATATGTATGACACCTTTTAACTTACTTCTGTATGTCTAAAAAAAATCAAACCTTACGAATGTCACAAAATTAAGTAATTATATTCTAAAATATATTTTTTGAGTATTATTACATTTAAAAAACTTATTTAAATTGTAATTAAATATAACAAAATATGTATAACACCTATTTAACTCACTTCCGTATGTCTTTGTTGGCAGCTCACAAGGGAGGTTTTAGTTTTAAAGAATGTCACAAAATTAAAGTTTTAGTTTTGCTTTGTTATTAATATAAAAAATTCCCCAAAAAATCAAATTATGTTCAGTATATTTAAATTGCAATATAAAAACAAATTAGCATGCAGCCCACTGGAGTGTGATCCAGGCTTATTGTGGGTTGCTGGATCGAGTCTTCCTGATGCTTGCTTTTTAGTGCAAAAAATAAAAAAATTGAAAATGTTAGTTTTAGCATTTTAAAATAATTATTTTTTATTAATTATGCAGGGTATATTAGTCTTTACATAAATTATTATAAATAGAATAAAATAAGGGGACGCGTTGACGCACAATGGGATAAATTAAAATTTTAAAATCATAAGTAGTTAAATGGAATTTAGAAAAATCATAGGGGAGTATATTAAAATTTACTCTATCATTTTCCGATAAAATGTTTTTAGAGCAAACTAAGTGTTATAAAAAGTGTTGGATGCCGGTTTGGCTACCAATGAGTATTTTTAATTATAATCATTTAAATTTTAATAATAACTAGTGAATGATGTTTCTTAAAAATAAAATAAATTTTAAATTAAAAAAGAATTTAAGAAATATTAATTTTGAGCGAGTTCAATAAAATAAAATTACTTAACAAAAATCAACATTATCTTCAGCATATTCCTCTCTAATATAATCCTCGTCTAAATTCAAAATCTTCATCATTCATCACTTATTACGTAAATACTACATTAAACCATACGCACTACCTAAATATAAACAAACTATAAAAACATATTATGTAACCAAAACTAGCATGAATAAACAAACTAATTTTTTTGAATTTTTTCTGTTATGGACTAACCACTATTGAACTACATCAGGGGTTATCATCAATGTCATAAAGAAAAAAAGTGTAGACTAATCTATTACAATTATAATCTTATGTTTGTTTTTGTGTTTAATATGTAGGTTTATATTCGGGATTAGGCCCATGAGTAAAATTTATAATTTAAATCAACGTAATAATTTTTCATTTTTTTAAGTGGGTAGTCGGCTGGCGTACCAGGATGGAGCCTTGATGTATTGAGTAGTCGCCTAAGTGGATAGGGTCACCCTAGCGAATTGGGCGGTTGCCAAGGCAGACTAGGTCGCCGCCCAGTGGTCCTGTACTACCTTGATCCTGTTCGGGGCGGTCACTTACCACATAATGTCTAGACAATGGCACAACTTTTAGAGCACTGCGTAAAATTACATGTGGATAAATCAGTGTTCGAGAATGCATTGGGCGGCCCGCCCAGTGCCCAGGCCGCCTAGGCGGCGATGCAATTTTTTTATTTTTTGCAAAAAAAGAATTTTTTTAAAAAAAAAGTGGGGCACATGGGCGGCCGCCTAACCCTGATTCGGGACAGCCAGACAAAAAATGGCGTCTAGATTATCTGGGCGACCGTCTAGACGCCGTCAATTAGAACACTAGGATAAATTACATTTTAAGAATGAAGGGTAAAATGGTAGTTTACGGAGACCCCTTTTAAAGAGCTATATACAACGCCAATTGCGACGGATCGGGGACTACTGGATTTGGGTTCTTGATTACCTTGAAACCCTAGCTCCTCAACCATGGTGGCGGCCAAGAAAACGGTAAGGATCTGTTCTCAGTTCCGGCCAATATCAATTATCCGTTTCTCTTTCCTTTCCTTTTATATCTCATTGTTCACGGGATTGCAATTTTTGGCTGTTTGTCCACCGTTTCTCCCCTCTGCAGAAGAAGACTACTGAGAACATCAACAGTAGACTGGCTCTGGTGATGAAGAGCGGCAAGTTTACACTGGGTTATAAGACCGTTCTGAAAACGCTCCGAAACTCAAAAGGTTATTTTCTCCCCACATGGGGTTGTTATATTACTTTTCGAGTTTGGATACCATGGCTGAGTTTGTATGAATTGAAATGTCGATTGTAGGGAAACTGATACTTATCTCAAACAACTGTCCTCCTTTGAGAAAATCAGAAATTGAGTATTATGCAATGCTGGCGAAAATCGGGGTTCATCACTACAGTGGAAGTGAGTGGTTTACGTAGCTGTCTATTTTTATAATTTGATAGCTTCTTTTTCATTTTGATCATTATCCGTTTGTATATTCAGTTTGTCTTTAGTTAATCGGTCCACCACTGAAAGGGTTATGCTTTGTTCTATCAAGCAGTTTGTTTTATTGTTGCAGTCAGTTCTTCTACTATTTCACGTTTCCTCATTGATACTGTCAAGATATGTTGTTTTATCGCGTATAGCGACTAGTTTTCAATCCCATATACAGTAACTGTTGATTTTGTTCTTTTAAGTCTGCAAAATATTCTTATGGCCTATACTCTGTTTTGGAAATACATCTTTCATACTTGGCTATTGTTTCTAGTTGTATTTCTCCGGGCTTAAATCTTGCGAACTGCATGCAATGAGTTGTTACGAAGTTAGTGAGGTGGTACCTTACTTTGCTTTGTTGCACATTTGTAGTTGCTTATAGTATTACTGGTTAAATTTTCTTAGAAGCAAACTTAGCCATATTGGCAACACCATCTCAGTGAATTCCCGCTGCCCTGCTCTCCCAGAATGTTCTTATATTTCCTCTAGAATGTGGCAACTGGCAATTGTAATCTCCGGTCGAAAAGTTTGCACTGGGGTTCCATTGGCCGCACAGGAATATGCTCCGGCGACCCTGCTGGGCCTGCCTGTCGGCAGGCGGCCTCCCATACTGATTGGACGGCCGCTCAGGCAGCCTGGGCAGTTGCCCAAACTGTTTGTAAATTACGATTTGACACGGGCCTCGCATCTGCCAGGCAGATGTCACGTCTGGGCAGATGCTACTACCTGTAGAAGGGTGTCTGCATCTGCCTGCAGAACCGTGCACACTTATTTTTTTAATGTTTTTAAAAAATAAATTAATATTATTGGCCATTGCCCGCTTGTCCAGGGCTTTTTTAAATGTAATTCATGATCCGTTGGTACCCATGTACATTGTTTGATTTTGATTTCAGAGGTTCTCATTTACAACGTAATTTGATGGGTGATTAGTTACTAATTTGGCACACGGACCCCTAGCCCTTCTGAAAAATATTGCTGCTATTAACTTCCTGAACACTTGAAATCCAGATAATGTCGACTTGGGAACTGCCTGTGGCAAGTATTTCCGAGTTTCATGCCTCAGTATTGTTGATCCAGGTACTTTATCTCTTTTATTTTTCTTCATTTCTTGTGTACTGTTTGATGGTTGCTCATGTTAGCTTTGCTGTTCTTTGGTATAGGTGACTCCGACATTATCAAGTCTTTGCCTGGTGATCACTGAAGAAACAACTAGTTTGCCTCTTGTTTTCATGGCCACTGTTTATTCATTTTCTACAACATTGGAGCTCTTGGATCTGAATTTTATTTATGTTTTTTTTTTGTCTCTGCAACATGGAATGGATACGCAACTGAGTTGTTTTTGGTTGAAGAATGTCTGTTGAATCAGATTTCTATGATATGAATTTCATTTACGTTTTTCTCTTGTGTCGGCAGCTTGGATCGGAATCCTAGAGATCTGTGGGTCGGGTATACCCGGGACCCTACCCGACCGAGTCTCACTCTATTTATATTATGACGCAAAAAATATTGTCGATCTTAGGCGGGTTTGCCCTTTAGTTTTTTGGATAAAATATGCGAACTCAATTGAGAGCGGTAAATCTAGTGCCATGCATCAATACAGACACAGATCAAGAAATTTCTTGACCAGAACAGAAATTTCTGGTCCAGAAATATTTTTTTAATATTATTATATTATTAATTAATATTTTTTATTTTGTTGATAAATACGATTTTCTAACCCAAAAATTATTTATATGGTTTAGTCTTAAAAAATAATAAAATATTTATTAATATATTAATTACTATTTTTAATAAAGTTTAACATTTACGTTTTATAAGATTTAGGGTTTAGCATTTAGGATTTTAGTTTTTCCACGGCGAAGTCGTCATAATATTGATGAATATTTTTAATAAAGTTTCACATGTACGATTTATAAGATTTAGGGGTTAGCATTTAGGGTTTTAATTTTTTGACGGTTTCGCATTTAGGATTTAATAAAGTTTAGCATTTATATTTTATAAGGTTTAGGGGTTAGTATTTAGGGTTTTTGTTTTTTAATAAAGTTTAGCTAGGGGTGTCTAACGGGCCGGTCAGTACCTGTCTGACCCAGGACCGGTACCAGTACCGGCCCATTAATGGTACCAGATTTTGGTACCGGTACCGGACCGAACCGGTACCGGTACTTATCGGTACCGGTACCGGACCGAAGCCGATTCGGTACGGTATCGAATACATTTTTTTTAAAAAGAAACTTAAAAAAATAATTTTTAGTTGAAAAAAATTAAAAATAAAATAAAATTTTATTGTTTCCGGTACCGGTATCGTTCCGGTACCAGTTTTTCATATTTTATTGATTAATATTTTTCATAATAATTAACTTAAATAAGTACTTATTTTTTATACTTGAATTGGGTATTCTATATAGTTAAATAACTTTATACATATTTATACACACTATTGTAATTTCGGTCATTGCCACCACCTGCAGCTGAAATTGGCCACACTGACGTAAAGTCTATACACTTAAGATCAAAAGCCATATGGTTTGACGTGATTTTAGCACCTGGGTCGTTGTAAATATCGTTACATCTTTTCCTTTGGGTTAAGTAGTCTTTAATTAGAGTTTAGAAATTTCTGGCGACAAAGTTGCCGGAATCACATCGCATGATTTTGTACCTCCTGTGTATGTGCTTTCTATCAGTGTGTCCAACTTCGATTGTAGACTGCGACAATAACCAAAATTACAAATGTGTGTATAAATATATATAAAATTATGTAATCATATAGATGTCCCCTAATGGTGAGTTTAGTAGCAAGGATTATGTAGAATATAATAGGATGAGATTTAGTGGGATAGGAAATTACATCATTCGTTTAATAGGCATGATTATGTAGGATTTTAGGAATTTAGGTTATAGTGTGATTTTAAAATATAGTAAATCATAAATCCCTAAAATTCTACCTAATTCGGCCGACTAAACGTATGATATAATTTCTCATCCTACTAAATCTCATCCTATTATATCCCACTAATTTCTCATCCTATTATATCCCACTAATTGTCCATACTGGCTCCATAAACCAACACGTGACCTTCCAGCACACTTTGCCCTCACTCATGTGCACCCTGGAAAACTTCCCAGGGGTCACCCATCCCACAATTGCTCCAAAGCCACGCTTAACTTTGGAGTTCTCATGGATGTACTCCCAGAAAAGTAGGTGCACCTTATTGATATGAGTAGTATTAACAACTATTTTTAAGGGTATTACAATTTAAATCCATCCCATAAGACTTATGTGGATCCACTCATCCTTGCAGTGTGCTGCATGTGGAAGAAATCGGTGTTCATTATTACACCACACTCAGACATTGGCGGAAGAACTTTCTCAAAAACAAAATGTGAGAATTAAAACTTATATATAAAGACTAGCTTATATATAATTCGGGAAGGTCCGGCATATAACGTCCGTTAGGAGAAAATTTCTCTATGTCATACGAAAATTTTCAAGCGCGCTTACGTCCCGAATTCTAATCCTGGGCGTCCGTTGTTGATCTGATGCCTAAGAGTGGATTACCTAGTTTTTAAAATGCTGTTGATCCTTGACATCGGATCAACAATGAACACCCAAGATTATAATTCGGGACGGTCCGGCATATAACCCTTCGGCAGCGGAAAATTTCTCCCATGACATATCTTGTTTGCCTGCATTGAATATCTATTTATGCTTTCAGACAAATCCATGGTCTGGGATTTGATGATAAGTTCATGAGGACGTGGGAATATTATTTCGACTATTGTGCTGCTGGCTTCAAAACTCGCATTCTTGTAGATTACCAGGTATACTTAGTCAAATATCGTCCATGTCCATGACAAAACAACAAAGATCCTGGCTATTTTTTTTTTTTGGTAATTACAAAGATCCTGACTATATAATCGCATACTTCAACTTTTTTTTCTTTCTTTCTGTGCAGATTGTGTTTAGTCGGGCTGTGAATGATCAGACGCTTGGAGCTCCATAAAGGAGCAAAGTTTACAAGAGGAAAATAATCACATACGAAAACAAGATAATAAACTTTATCACAACTCATGTAATAAAATTTCACGTCATTTTGAAGCTTTAGGGATCAATCCCAAAAGACTTACGTTCAATAATTCTTAAATCCGTTTGGTAGGTATGATGAATTGGATTTTGTAAAATGTGATGGTTTGTTTAAACTGGCGCATCATTAACTTCGTAGCAAGCCAATTGGTCAAAGATTACAAAATTGACTTGTAGGTGCGGCTCCCGTCTATAGTGTAGAAGAGAGAAGTAAAACCTAAGAATAATGTATCCATTCGTTACCAAATACCATTATTAATTTTTGCCTAAACAAAAAATAAAAAAAAAGGGAATTTTTTAGGTGGCCGCCTAGCCCGTTTAAACGGACTGGGCGGCCGCATTTTTCACTCTGCGGGCGCACAGGAAGGCTGGGCGCCCGCTCAGCCGACGGGGGCGCCCAGCATGGCCGAATATGGCCTATTCAGAGCGGATTCTCACTCAAGGCCGCCTAGGCGACCGAATTCTCGAACCTTGTATACATATGATGATATATATATATGTTGGAAAGCCTCTAAATGGTTATGTTGTGATTTTGGGACATGACTCCTCACCCCTAATGTTGTTCCTTTTCTTGTTTAAACACACGAGCACAATCCGGGAATACTAATAAGTCACATGATGTAAGATCATTCAAAGTCTGAGCCTTTGAGCTCAATTTATGACTCAAATAAATTGTCAGTCAGGTTATACATGCATAACTTATATACGAGAATGTGGCATATTTGACCTCAATCCTCATCCTTGGTTCATTTCTTCTGTTGTTGGGCATGTGAGTCTTTTTTGGGCTGGGCTGGTCATTGGGTTGGTGTCTTATTGCGATCCATTACTTGTATTGGGTTCATTTCCACACTTTTGGATTTATTCATATGGTCTGTCATCTTGGCTCGACCTACTCTTGGCCCAACTGTTGTTGATGCCCATTCCAACATATATTATCCTTTCTCACCTCATTTGTGACCTCACTTTGTGATTCTCTCTCTTTCTCTATTTTGAAACTCTCTTATACTCTCTCTCTCGAAGACTCTTTGTTTTTCGAAACTCTAGTTCATCTCTACTCACAAATTCTTGAGATTCAGTCGACTATATCAGCTTCTGGCTGGTTTTCTAGTTTGGTTCTTGATTCTTTGTCCCATTCCAGTTGCTCCTTGTATTCTTGAAATCTGTCAGATGAGAATGTATGAGACTGAGAAGTTCGGTTTGTCTATCAGTGACTATCTTGAAGGGTTTCTTGTGATGCTTTGCTTCAACACAGATGACACATTTTGAGAACTCAGTTGTGTCAACTGCAGGTATTAGGGACTTGTCCCTGAGTCTCACCATGGATGCCACATTCACATGTCCTAGCCTACCATGCCAAACGCCAACAGTCTCAATCATATAAGCAGAAGTTGAGGTTTTATTAGGTTCATCAGAGAATATATTTATGACAAAGAGTCCTTGACTCATATAATCCTTCCCAACTCACTTGTTTGACTCCAGCCTTGTTGAGAAGTCCACCAGAGATTATATTTCGACATAGGGATGGAACATATAAGACATCATTCAAAGCTAGAGTCTTCCCTAATGTCAATTTTAAGATCACCTTCCCTTTGCCAAGAATGCCAGCAGTACTTGAGCTTCCCATGTAACATTGTTGCCCTGAAGTGGTGTCCTGAAACTCTTGGAATAGGTCTCTACTCGTGTAGAAGTATCTGTTTGCTCCAGTGTCCATAATTCAATCAACCTTATTTTCGATCATGTTAACTTCAGTTATCATGGCAGCAATCATATCCTCATCATCCTCCACTAAATTGGCTCGGGGAGCACCAAGACGATTTCTCTTCTTAAATGGAGATTTGCGCTTTGGGCACTCCAACAATCGATGACCTAGTGCATTGCAGATAAAATATATCAGCTTTCTTCCTTCAAGTTTTCGGCCCTTGGCCATCCTTCTTTGTTGTTCGTTTCTATTGTTTCCTCCACCTTGGAGCTTAAGATAGGGGCGATCTGTTTCAACAAGATGAGTATTAGAATAATCAGGGAAAATAGAATCATTCTTATCCTTTAGGCGATTTACTTCTTCAGTCCTCATATGGCTATTTAGTTCCTGTAGAGTCAGATCCCTCTTCTTGTGCTTCAGATAATTCCTATAATCAGTCCATGACGGCGGGTACTGTTTAAGTAGAACATTAGTCTGAAAGACCTCACATATTTTCATTCCTATGTTTAGGACGTAAGCACACAAATTTTTATAAATATGAACTTGATCCATAATCGGTTTGCCTTCCTCCATCTTGTAGGCAAGCCAATTCTCGACGACATATTTTTTCTTTCCAGCATCATCAGCACCATACTTTTTCTCTAGGGCATCCCAAATAAATTTTGCAGATTTGTGGATAAACAAATCTAACGAATTGTTAACTACGGAGATATCCACGAACAGTCTTGTTATCTTTCTCAAATTTCTTAGTAGCTGAAGTATGTTGAGCATTCTCGATCTAATTGAGAGGACCCATAATTGTGGGCAGATCAGGAGCAGTTAACACGTAATCGAGATCTAGGGCTTCAAAAAATATAAGCAACTTTTGTGACCAATGCTTAAAATTACTACAGTCCAAAGGTTCTAGTTTCGACAAATTCGGAATAGAGCGAGAAATTGAAGCCATGATAATATGCAATATATTAGAAAAATCGCTTTCAAATTGTTAGCAATATACTGCAAATATCGAAGAACGATGACTTATATAATTCCCATTTCAAGCTGTGTCGTGGACGCGCACACTGCTTTGAAAGCGATTTCGGCACACCCGCAGTGCAAATCGTCAAACATCGGTCGCTCCCAAAGATTCACACAGCCACTTCCGAACACGTGTACTCGTGGCCAGAAGTTGGAGAAGATACTGTAACCCTTTGCTCATAGTTCGAACTCGTAGAGAGAAGAAGCTATTTCATGTAGCCACAAAAATTGTGTATGTTTTGAATCCCTAAACAGAACCATATTTATAGATAGAAACTGTAAGAGTTCGTATCTCACTCAAACACGATCTGGTATGTTCCCCACTTTACGAAAATGCATAACAGGTTTTGGCCTACGAAATATTTCTACTTCTGCAAGTTAAAGAGGTGGTCCAAAAAATTATTTCCGCAGAAAATAATTTTTCCATGACCCCAAAAGATAGATGGGCCCAAGAGGAGCAGCAGCCAAGCCCAGGCCTGCAGGCCCTCACACACGCACGACCGGGCCGGTCCGGGTCGGGCGGACCATACCAGACCTGATCGGGCGGGCGACAACGACGGTGCGCATGGGCAGAGCCCCATCTCTTCACAACACTACATAACCCAATAAAGGATAAATGTATTTAAACTCTCTTAATACATCTTCCCAAACCAATGTGGGACAAGTGATGAATAGTGCATTCCAAGGCATTCGCCCAACATACAAATCATCATCAGTTCACGAATGCGGCAAGGAAGCTCGGCATTTGTGAGATCTCTTCTTCGGCCCATGATGAGCTCAACTACCGGCAGACAATCCTAAGAAACCGCTAAGTTCTAAAGATGAGCATTTTTTTGCTAATGATAGTCCGGAGAACACTGCCCAAAGTTATGTTGTTACGACAGGATAGACGCCAATTTTCTTGGAAACGCATGATACTTGGCTTCTCCACATGCCGCCAAACTCGAATAACGGCAGACCATCGCGTCTACTTCCAGGTGAAAAATGCCTGGAGTTTGGCTGCTGGTATAGGGGATTTGGGGGACCCCGTTTGAACCCTGTGCAGGATGATGAACGGCCGGTGATTTCATAAGGTGAAGCAGCTTCCAAGCTTCCACAGAATAGGCCTTAATGGGTGCAACAAGACAATGGTCTAGAATGGTTTTGCATCGAAACATCTCCTCGTTGCGGGCCAGCCAGATTCTCCAGCAAGTCATGGAAAATAGCCCCTACCAAGATTGGTTAGAGCTTCTAGTGTTAAAGGCAATCCAATCCGTCACAGATACAACGTGAAAGTATTAAGATGGTAGAAATGGATGGATTAGGTTCCATATGCGCCTACTCCTTTTCTAATCCCGTAGCAAATGCAGGATTGTTTCAGGGTCAGCAAACATTGGGCAGGCTGAAAAATCAATGAGTTTCCTGCGAAATCTCTCCCAGTTCGACCAAATGGCCCCATGGATGGCCATCCACAAGAGCCGCTTAACATTTTCCTGTGTTTTGATAGACCGAAGGGCCTCCCAAAGTGAGTCTAGGTTTGAGGTAGTTGCTGATCTAACAAGAGCTCTCTAGTTGAGGCGCATGCAAGGTTTGAGAAAACGCTGGGCGTCTCTTGTACGCTGGGCGGTTTAGGGGCCTCCTAAAGGGTCTGGGCAGTCAAAGCGTCCGCCTAGGCGGCGCACAGCCGCCGACAAATTTATTATATTTTATTTGCATATATTAATAAAATAAATAAATTTGAAAGATTAAAAATAAAAATGCCAATATACATGAATGTATACACACATAATTAATCAAATAATATTAAGGGGAGTCATATGATATCAAAAACAAGCAAATTCGAGGTTGTTCACCCCATGTTCATGTACTATAAACTTATCATCGATGATGCAAATTTAACGTTGATATAATTTGAGTCGTTTTTCTTTTGCGAATCTTGTGTTGGTCAATACGGAACAAGCTAGGTATGAATCATTTTTCTATCACAAATCAAAACAATTGTCCAAAATAGATCAAGATGCATAAGATACAATATTATCAGTTTATACAGAAATCAACACAATTCATTTAAAAAAATTGCGTTAGTATAAATGTTCAAGATAACGGTCTCCTAGGCGCTCTAAGCGGCCCTAAACGGCTACCAAGGCGGTCAGGGCAGCCCCTAGGATCCCAGGGTGATAGCCCAGCCGCCCCTGGGCGCTAAGGCAGACCGTTCAGGATAAATTCGGGATAATCTAACATTTTTGACCTCGTATACGACGCTTTGACAATCAAAAACTCTCTAACAGTGGCTCGTGTAAACCGCCCCTTGGAGATGGGACCAGGGCCGCTTTCAACCAACACAGCAAAGTGGAGTTAGGCAACCATTAAAAAATGTATTGTTCATATTTTCATAATTTAATGTTAGGCAGGCACACTATGTGGACCAAAACCCATCAAGGCGTCATTGACTTTGTAGCAAACTTGCTAAAAAAAATCACTTTGTAGTGGATGTAGCCACAATATGGATATGAGTTTATTTGTAGGGATATGTAGCATAATTAAGGATTCATGTAGTTTAATTAAGAATTTTGCAAGTTTAGTCTATCATTTAAATGTCATTAAAAATTTTATATTTTAAATAATTAATATTTTATTTTTGTAGGGATGAATTCTGGATTAGCTGTTAGGACATCTAGCATTATTCTATCGATATTGTAATTTTGCTCGTAAAACACATAAATATTGCCCAAAACCTAGGATTTTTTCAGTCTCTAACCTTACAAGGGCATACACTAATTTTTTCCTTCCATAAGTTTTCCCGGTGATGAAAATATAATGTGCTGTCTTAGCATTATTACTCAAATTTGTTATTTTATTAATTATTATTCACATTGATCAATTATTTTTTTTGTCTTATTTATTTATTTATAATTATTATTTTCTTAAAAATAATATTTCGGTTAGATGCTTAGATGCTACCTGGGCGGTCTGATTGTTGGGCTGTCAGTGTCCGCCTGACGCCCGTCCAACACTATTTACAACAGTGTGTCCAAGTAAATATCCTATGTATATAAAAGACTCATTTTTTCTTGAATAATCCATAATTTAAATAACAAATTCTTGCCTCTTAAATTTGAGTTATGTTAAGAGATATTGCATGCATTTTAGTACAAAAAATTTAAAATTCACCAATGGACTCACCGGCCACCGTTAAACTGTGGTGTTTGTCTGACATCGTTAAAAAAGTAGTGTCCATTCTATCATCACTTTTTTTGGATAACCATGGTATCCGAAATTATTTTTTGTCCGACTAATTCATTGGATCCATGCAAAGCGACCTCTCCACATGGACCGGGTAAGTCTCGGGCCTTTGGCCCGCGGTCATGGCCACAAAGAATTATTTGCACCCAGGTGGGGATCGAATCTGATATATCATCCCTCTTTAGAAATTGAAGTCTCAGACCTCCACCACTAGACCAACTCATTCTTTCATCACTCATTGTCAGTTATCCACACTATGTCGACCAGGGATCCATAAATACATCATCGCCGCAGTATATAATGAAAGTAAATATCCTAGATAACTAAAAAACTCGTGTTTTTTTTGGATAAGCAAACGTGTATTCAAATGCCAATATTTTGTATAAAACTAAACTTTTTACATGGTCACCATTGGATGAGGCAAGCTATGTACAACCTCTTAAACAACCCAATGGTTCCCTAATCCAATCTGTAATACCATACAAAAAATTGCCGGTGACATCCTTGGCTCTCAACCACTGCCAGGTACACATCTGTACCCGGCTCACCATCTCTTGGCAGTTGGTATCCTTTCCTTGGAAGTGTTTCAAGTTTCTGCCATTCCACACTATCCATATCACAACCATCCCAATACTCTTACATCTATCCCTGTTTATATCCGGCGGTTTTTTCCTCATAAATTCATCAAAGTCAGTAGGAGTTTGATGTTGTACTTGGAGCCAGCTGCATATCTCCTTCCACGTTGTCTTCACAGCTCTGCAGTTCTTAAAGATATGGTCCTCTGTCTCGTCCTCTTATCCACTGGTTATGCATTCTGCTCCTATTGTTGAATGTATGATTCCTCCTCTTTAGGTTCCTTCCAAAAATATGAGGTGCTTATAGACTCATGTTTCCTTCCATAAATTTTCCTCTATAGTAAAATTATAATGTGTTGTCCAAAAATATGAGGTGCTTATTTTTTAGGAGTAAGTTTTGAAGATAAGAACAAGTAGTATTTGTACTGAACAAAACACTCAATTAAAAAAAATGTGCCTATAAGCACAATCAAAATTTTCAGAAGTTATGCAAATCAGATCTCTTAAATATCCTAGATCTCTATAGACTCCATTTTTCTTCTATATTTTTTGTCCCCATAGTGAAAATATAACGCATTGTTCAATTTCCGGATAGTGCAAATATCAGAACCGTTCCTATGGTCAGTTTTATGGTGGTCAGTTTTCCCTTACGTGAACAATTTTTTCAATTAGCCATCCGTTCTCGAAATTGATCGCACCATTGGAAAGCTTATACATTGAATTGCATATGTTCAAGTTTTGGTGATATTCCGACGAAGTTATCACCGTTTAACGGAGGGTTATAAATCCCCTTGGATTAAGTAGTCCTAAATAGGGTTTTAGAAATTTCCGTGTCCATAAGAACTGGACTCGTGCGAATATAATCCTTCGCCAATAAAACTCTTGACAGTTGCCAGAAAATTGACATACAAATATAGTCTTGTCATGAATCCTCAAATAATAGTGATTCATGTCCTAGTATCAAACTATCAGTACCACTATCAAAACCACCATGCTCTCGTTGTTAGTAGTATATTTTTCGGAGATTCTGGGTACAATAATCGGAACAATGTTCTAAATGCAACATTGAAGGTCAATTATCACCTTATGGGATAGATCCAAACCATATTCCTACAGTAAGATTCGGCAATGGAAGCTCACACAGGGAATGATGGAAATCTATACTGGTACGTTACTAACAGGACTTTACACTAAAGAGCAGTTACCACGTGGTGAACATATAAGAGGTGCGGTTATCGATTACCTGTTAGATCAAGTGGTGAGCTGAGAGGTGAAGCCATATCTGAAAAAAATAACTTATATTTCAAGATGGATCGTGGTCTAGGAACTTGGACCGCAGGTCCGCATGGACCATGGTCCAAGTTTATACACATATTTCTGCTAGAGTCACTTATCTTCCATTTCCTTTTCATGTTGAGAAGTCACACATGAGCACATGGACTGGAGAAATGAAGTACATTAATTCTGGAGTTCATCCCGTGCCTTTTTTTATATATTGGTAAGGTTGTGCATATACCTTGTCCAATACAAGGCTATGACGAATAACCTATACAAATGGGCATTAATATCTCTTCTCTCTTGTATTGTTATGAATCCTCGAGTAGTAGTGGTTCATGGCCTTGTACCGGTACCTCGACCAAAACCATCATGTTCTCGTTGTTGGTATATTTTCGGAGATTCAGGGTACGATAACGGGAACAACAACGATCTAAATACAACAGTGAAGGTCAATTATCTACCTTATGGAATCGATTATCCAGGGAGCATTCCTACAGGAAGATTCACAAATGGAAAAAACATTCCAGATTTTATTGGTTCGTTCATCTTTATCTTCATTTTTTTCTAGTATGTGTTTTTCTGATTAATTTCCCATTTTGAACCATTCTAGTTTAATCATGTATGCAGCCAAATGGCTGGGATATCCGTATTCTATCCCACCAAATGCATATGCATCAGATTCATATGGTAAATATGGCATCAATTATGCTTCTGGTGGTGCTGGAATTCTCACGCAGACAGGAAGGAATCTGGTAAGAATTTTTTACAATACTAATACTAATAATACCAAAGAACCTAAAGCATATAATTGACTAACGTTTTTCTATTAGAAAATAAACTCGCTTCTCTGACCTCGGGTCACGTGTGCGTAGGTGCGCATAAAAGCATGAAAACTTGAACCAAGTTATTGATTATAGTCTCACATTTCATTATAAGTTATTTATATTTCTTTCACAAAATATATTCTCAACTCTTTCACATTGGGTTGTAAACGAATAGAGCCGTTCGTGAACAAGCTCGAATTCGATTCGTTTAAAGCTCATTTGTTCGGTTCAGAAACCTTAACGAACAGAGCTCAAATACGAAACTCTGTTCGTTAAGCTTGACAAATAAGCTCAGCTCGTTCGTTAACCTTAACAAACAAGCTCGGTTCGTTCGTTAATCTTAACGAACCGAGATCGAACATGGATTTGTTCGCTCGATCTTGATACGTTAAACAGTTTTTGCATGATCGTTAGGGGCTTAAAATTTTAAATGGATTTTGATTATATTTAATACTATATCAAACAACCTAAAGCGGTTATATTGATTTCAGTTTAAAGTGATTGCAATGTATTCGTGCATACATATTTATTTAATTATCAATATGATTGTTTTTGTTTTAATGAATCATTAAATAATGGTGAATGTATCAATAAGTCCTTACTTTGCATTATTTTCATTACTCATTAATGCATAATGAACGATATTGAATATGTAAACGAACACATAGACGAGTCGAACATGAACGAATGCAAACCATCCCGTCCACGAGCTTGTTCGCAAACTGTTCGTGAACAGCTCGTAGACCTTAACAAACATACCTCAAACACGAAGCTTTATTCGTTAAGCTTACCAAACAATCTTTGTTCATTCGTTAAACTTAACAAACAGAGCTTGAATATGGTCCGTTCATTCGAACTAAGTTCGTTTACCGCCATACTTTCACTATGTGCAGGGACAAGTGATTCCTTTGGACATCCAACTTCATAATCACGAGAAAAGAGTTGACCGTTTTCGAGCTAAATACGGGAATCGAACCGCGGATAAGATGTTGGGAGAGTGCTTGTACACTTCGAACATGGGCAGCAATGATTTCGGCAATAACTTTTTTCTCAATGGACCAAACACTAGTTACACCCCGGAACAATTTGCAACCATCTTGATCAAGAATTACAGACGTCAGCTTATGGTTTGTCTTGTCCAAATTGTTTTGCTGTACATATACAAGATCAAACTCAATCCTACAATCAATTTACTGTTTTTTTCTATTGTTTGTGTAGAGGCTTTATGACCTTGGAGCAAGGAAAATTGCAGTTACAGGGCTTCCTCAGATAGGTAAGGCTCCTGCAGTGATCCAAATATATGGCAATGGCAGCGATTACTTCAGTAAGGCTGTGAAGCCCTTCAACAGCAAACTCAAACGATTAGCTGAGGAATTAAATGAGACTCTAACTGGTGCAATAGTTTTGTTCGTAAGCACATACAACTATGACAAACCATTTAGTGAGTGCAAATTTTTCTACTTTTTATATTGTTGTCACTGTTTGGGAATGCGGCCGCTTCGCCATTTTTTTTTTTGCCTGAACGCCCCGTTTTTGGCCAGTTCGGCCAGCTGGGCTCCCCTTGGGCAGGGCTGGACGGGCCCAGAAGTTGTGGGTGGGCTCAGCCAATTTTTGTAAACAAAAAGCCTGAGCAGTGGGCGGGCAGCTAGGCACCCTGAACATTGGGTGGTCTCCATTTGTCTTCATTTCGCATCGTGACTTCTCGAACACAGATCATTCTTAATAAATTTCATTGGAGGTGGAGTTTAATTTTTGAATTTTCCGTGATTGTTATTTCAGATATAAGTACTACAACTCTGGCAACTCCCTGTTGTGCGACGAGCGTCACCGACGGCCTGTGTTTAAAGTACAGCAAGCCCACGTGCGAGACCATCATAGAAAGAGATTCCCGCACCTTCTGGGATGGCTTTCATTTGACTGAGTTCTTGGCCAAAATCTTTGCTGCTAGGCTTTTTAAGGACTTGTCACCAATATGCAAGTTCAACATGATTTGATGATATCTAGTTTATGCATCGAATAATGCTACATGTGCCTACATTATATCATAATTCATCCATACAATAATATTAAATAATTTAATAATTGTTAGTGAATAATGGGATTTAATTGTAATACATAAAACATGGAAACAATCTCCTCATCCTTTAATAAAATATTATAGTTTATAAGATTTTTAATTTCTCGGCGACGATGTCGCAGTAATATTAATTGTCATTTTTAAATAAAATTTGGGTTCATGATTTAGGATTTTAATTTTTGGCGGTAAAACCGTCGTAATATTGATCGCTGTCTTTAAATAAAATTTAGCATTTAGGGTTTATAGAGTTTGGGCTCATCATTTAGGGTTTTAGTTTTTCGACGTCGAAGCCGCCGTAATATTAATTATTATTTTAAATCAAGTTTAGCATTTTGGATTAATAGAGTTTGGGTTCATCATTTAGGGTTTTAGTTTTTCGGCGGCTTCGCCGCTGTAATATTAATTAGCATCGTTAAATAAAATTTAGTATTTAAGATTTTTAGGGTTTGGGTTAATCATTTGGTGTTTTAGTTTTTCGGTGGCGAAACCACCATAATATTTATTACTATTTTTAATAAAGTATGTCGAAACCATATCCACTTCTAATTGACGCACACGACGTGCTGATAATTATGTTATCGTCCGTTTCGTTGAACGATTAGCGATTTTTTAAATAAATTAGATTTAAAAAATAGGTGAGAGAAAATTACTTTGAATTATATATAATAAAATAAAAATAAAAATAATAACAAAAAAATATGAGTTGACACATGTTTCAGTGAAGAGTTATAGAATGAGGGAAATCTCAACCCAAAACGACATCGGGATCACAAAATACTTAATAAAGTTGTAAATCCCTACAATTCTGGTTTATGAGTAGGGACAGGTAGCATTGTCCTTAAGGATATTTTTTTGGGTAAGTAATATTGCTCCTTTCATTAAACCAAAAAAAATATTTACAATGTATTGAGTGATTTGCTCAATCTGATTCACTATCCAAGCTACGAATACAATATCATGAACCGAACTTAATATCTGTGACCAGCTGAGGAGCTCTTATACCATCATTCATCATGAATGAATGTTTTATCATTCCTCGCGTGCACATCCATTGCCAGGCAAATAATGCGATCCACTCTTGGATCTCTGCGTTCATCTTAGTCTCAAAACGGACAGAATTCCTTTCAGTCCAGATTACCCAGACCACCGCATGCCAGATTCTCTTCCATATGTCATAGCCAGTTTTTGATTTCAATATCTTCATATGGTTTGCGAGGTGCTGGAGGGCCGAGGAATCGTCAAAGATTGTCAAATGTTGGCTTGGAGCTTCAAACAAGTTGTACACTTCCATCCAAATTTGCACCGCGTGCTCACAAGTGAAGAACAGGTGACTGATAGTTTCTTGTTGTAGTCCACAACGGATACATCTCGTGTGAGCTGCTTCAATAGCTACTCCTCGTCTGATCAGGAGGTCCACTGTTGGTATTCTCTCTGGTGCTAGTTTCCAGCAGAAGAACTGAATTCGTCTAGGAGCCAGTTTCCCACATATTGTTGCTAGCTCTTGATAGTTTCCATCCGGATCCTGTTCGTTCAGACTCTCCAACACCCTGTATGCAGATGATGTAGAGAAAATACCAGACTTGTCTACTTTCCAGGTCCAGTAGTCAGCAGCCGTGGAGTTAGAGAGTGATCTCAGTGCACATTCTTTCAAGTTTTCCACCTCCCAGGATCTCAGCTCACTGTGGAATTCTATGTTCCACCTTTGCTCATCACTGTCAGCGCAGTTGAAGCTTCACTCACCAGAGCATCAGGCCTTGTTGCTAGTTTATATAAGGTTGAGAATTCCGTTGCAAAGTTTTCTTCCCTGGTCCAGTTGGTTTTCCAAAAAAGTGAGCCTTCCCCTGACTGAGGATTCATCGATAGAGTTTTGTAAAACCATAAGGAACTGGAGCACACCTTCCAGATGTTCGTCCAAATCTTGGACACAAAGTCTGGGACAATTATAAGGCACACATCCACCATATAATCAGTGGTAGTGAAGTACTTTTCTGAGATAACTTGACACCAAAGATGTTCTGGTTCCATTTTAAGACGCCATAACCACTAGGATAGCAATGCATAATTCATTATTTCCAAGTCTTTTCAGCCAAGTCCACCTTCCTTTATTTCTAGACAGAGATGGGACCATTTAATCCAATGGATTGGATGTTGTTGCTGTTCCTTTGATCTCCAAAGGAATTTGCTCAGTTTCTGGGTTAACTGCTTTAGTACTGTCTTCGGCACTCGAAATAGTGACAAATAATAGAGAGTTAGGCTTGTAAAGACTGACCTGACCAGAGTCACCCTCCCTGCAAAAGATAAGTAGTTGTTACTCCAGTTCTGCATCTTTGAGTCGACTGTCTGCAGCATTAACTCCCACATTTTTACGCGGCCAGGATTGTCACCAATAGGGAGGCCTAAATAGAGGAATCGTAGAGTGTCTTTCTGGCAATGTAACATCTCAGCATATTCTTCCAATCTTTCAGCTCGTATGTTCAGTCCAAACAGTTTGCTTTTAGCAAAGTTTATTGACAGTCCAGACATCAGTTCAAAGACTTGTAGGATCCCTTTCATGGTTTTAACATTCTCGGCTGATCCCTTGACCATAAGCAGTGTGTCGTCTGCGTATTGCAGATGTGTGATCTCGAGGTCCACCACTCTTGCATCCTGGAGAAGTCCCTGAGTTTTGGCTTCTGTTAATAGCAGGTGCAGGCCTTCAACTACCAGTAAAAATAGCAGCAGAGACAGTGAATCCCCTTGACGGAGACCTCTCTGTAGCTCAAAGATTCAATCACTACTTCCATTGATTTTAACTGAAATGTGTGCCGTTGATACACATTCTGTCATCCACTTAGACCACTTATCATTAAAGTCGAGCTTGTGTAGCATCCTCAAAGAAAACTCCAGTTTACAGAGTCAAATGCCTTTAAGAAATCGACCTTGAATAGGAGTAGAGGCTGCTTAGGTCTCTTGTATGAATGAATGATTTCATTTGCCACAAGTACACCATCTAGAATCTGCCGGCCTTTCAAAAAATCTGTCTGATATGGAGATATGATAATAGTTTTGAGAGAATCTTGTATGCGCACCCCACTAATGAGATAGGACGATATTGATCCAAACATATCGGGTTCTGGATCTTCTGAGCTAAGGTGGTCATCGTACCAGTTAGTCCCTTTGCCAGTTTTCCTCTAGCATGAAAGTCCAGGAGGAAGTTGATGAATTCCTTCTTTATGTTTTCCCAATGCTTCTGTATAAAGCAGAAGTTGAAACCATCTCCACCTGTGCTTTTGGACGGAGAGCAGCTCCATACGGCTTCTCTGATCTCCACTTCTGAAAAATCAACAATAAGAGACTGGTTAGCCTCCTCAAAAACTTGTCTTGGGCTCGGTAAGGTCGGTGTAGGTCTTTGCCAGTGTTCTTCAAAATAATGGTTTCTAAAATGTGCTGTAACTGCGTCTTTAATCTCATCCACTACCTCACACCATTGCCCATTCAGTTGCATCCCCCTTATGGTGTTCGAGCTTCTGTTACACTTAATATTGGCATGAAAGAACTTAGAGTTGCAGTCCCCATCTTTTATCCATTTTGATCTTGACTTTTGATAGAGCAGTTTTTCTTTTTCTGCTGTGTTTTTTTGCATAACCAGCCAACATTCTCTCTTGCGTGCTATATCTTCATCATTCAATGGTCCCAACTCAGCTTTCATATCAAAATTATGCAGCTCATACTTCAGATTATCCAATTTCCTATCTATCTAGCCATATACTTCTTTGTTCCAGGTAGATAGTTTTCGTCTTATCTCTTTCAACTTGTTATGCAGTATATATCCCATAGAACCAACCTCAGGTATTTCAAACCAGGCTGTGCTGACAAACTCATAAAAACCTTCAACCTGATTCCAGCCATTAAGTGTGCAGAATTGTTTTGGCCCCCAGTTGATAGCTTCTATTTTCAGGATAAGAGGGCAGTGATCAGACAATGTTCTCTCCAGTCCATGTTGATAACAGTTCGGCAAGTATCTCATCCATTCCTCAGACAGCAGGAATCTGTCAATCCGACTGCAGGATGATCCTCTTGAGTTGTAACAAGTGAAACTTCTCCTTTGAATGGGCAGATCTATCAGCTTAGAATCCAGGATGAAATTGTTGAAGTCTAGCATCTCACGATTGACTGGAGGGGACATGCTCCTACGTTCTTCCAGTGTGCGGACTGCATTAAAATCCCCCACCACACACCATCTAGCATCCGGTCTCAGTGATATGTTGTGCAGAATACGATCCCACAGGGCCCTTTTATCTACAATCTGAGCGGGAGCGTATACATTTAAAATGTGTATCTCCACATCCTGATCAATCCAGGTACCTGTGACTCCAAGGTATCCATCCTCGGACCAACTGCTTGAGGCTTTGAACTTCTCCAGACTCCAGATTCCCTGTGGAGGCTTTATGAGCCCAGTCAAACCGATCATCCGACCATAATTTTTTGCAAATCCTTCTATTCGGTTCCTCCATCTTAGTCTCCTATATACATATCATTTCAATCTTCTCTTTACGAATGAAGTTCCTCACTGCCATCTTCTTTCTCAGCCTTCCCAGCCCACAAACGTTTAACGATGCCATTCTCATTACATTGCTGGATCTATTTCTTCGCCTGGGGGTTTAGACATCTCCCCCCATTTCTTTCGTGCTAACTCATCAAGATCCTGAATTCTTTTGATTATTTGTTTCGGGGATTGTGCGGTGGATACACCCAGATTCTCCACCATTTTCCAGGTAGTAGCTACTTCTTGCATCAGTTAGTTTTTATAACTATTCTCAGAGTTTACATCTGACATGGGGATGACTGTCGGATTGACCACAGTCTTTGTATGGACTTCATTAGCTTTACTTTGAATAATCGACGTCTAGTGCAGCAGTTTCTCAGCAGAGCTTAAAATGGGATCAAGACCCCCATTGAGTGTTACCGCAAATGTATTAGGGGTCATATCAAGAAGATATTGGAGCCCAAATGGGTCGCCTAGAGACAACCTCTCATCCTCTGTTGGCTGTGTCTGTTCCTCCAGTGATGGAGTAACTGGAGTATCTAGTTGTTCATGTTGTTGCTGGAGACCCGTTATGCTTTGTTCATCTAACTCACGTTGAGATTTATGGGACCTTGTAGCAGACCTTGGTGACTGAGGCCTCAATACTGTGCTTCTACCTGCCAACAAAGAGGTGATGCTCGTAGCACTTTTTAAGGCAGATTGGGTCAAAGCCTGAACCTGTGGGATTAATTCACTCACCGGATTGTCCAGGTGCAGAGCTGGCCATTCCATTCCCCCATTCACTGCCAGCGTTTGATCTGTCTTTGGAGATTGCCTTTTCCAAATATTTATGGGTCTGCTGAACTCTTCCTTGGCCAGGATATTGAAAGACTCAGCTTCTATGTCAATTTTGATAGGCTCAAACACTGCTTGGTGCAATGGAGTTAAGATTTTAACTCGTGCGAATTGCATCTCAGATTGATCTAGCGTTCGCTTATCTATTTCAACCATCGTGCCCATTTTTGAGTACACCTCTTTAAAGAATTCCTCATACCAACAATGTAGAGGTGTACCTCTTAGATGCATCCATGCCGATCAAACTAGTTTACCTTGGACCAACTTTCATAGGCGGAGGGTGTGGAGATACAACAGGGATTCAGTAGTTTGATCACTCAACGATTTCTTCTGGTCCAATGGTGATTGTAGTTTGATTAGCACTTCCCCACCTTCGAGGCGTACCACCTTTCCATTCTCATAACCTTTTTCCGCCAGAGTGTTGTTCATGGAGCCCAAATCCAGTATGGGAGAAGGGAATCCCACAAGGCAATTATCAAGCCATTTAGAGGCTTCTGGATTCAGGGAGAATTTAATAGTGACGGGGAAATTAAGTCTACGCATTCTTGTCAAGAGTATGCCGTAACATTAATTTAGAAAAATAGCATTTAGCCATTGGGTTTATAATATTTAGCCCTTGGGTTTACATTTAGCTTTTGGGTTTATAATATTTAAATAAGGTTTTAAATTTTTTGGCGGCGAAGCCGCCGTAACATTAATTTAGAAAAATAGCATTTAACCCTTGACTTTATAGTATTTAGCTCTTGGATTTATATTTAGCTCTTGGGTTTATAATATTTAAATCGAATTTTAGATTTTTCGACGGCGAAGCCGTCGTAATATTAATTTAGAAAAATAGCATTTAATCATTAGGTTTATATTTAATTTTTGGATTTATATCATTTAAATAGGATTTTAATTTTTTCGGCGTCGTAATATTACTTTAGAAAAATTAAATTAATAAAAAAAAATTGACATACAGACGTGACATGTCAGCGCAGCACATGCTGACATGGCCGCTGAGGTGCGGTGAGGGAATGCGTTATAGCAGGCTTGGGTGGGCACTATAAAATTTATTTTTTATTATTTATTATTTTTTAGACACGGCGTAGGCTTAATTTCCCCGTTATCTTCCGATCCCCTACAATTGGTACGGAGCTCTCGTAATCGCACCATAAACTGGCTTCTTGAGTCTTAGACTGAAGGCGGATTGCAGAGAAGACAAAATCCAGCTACCGGCATTGACGAAGCTCCCGTGTTTCCACAGTTAACAACAAGAACAGCAGAAAATTTTACAGGTATCAGAAATAAAATACCATGGATGCTTTGAGGAAGCAAGCCAGCAAATTTAAAGAACAAGTCGCCAAACAGCAACAGGTTATACCTAGATTGATATTTGCATTTCGGGTCAAGATTATGGTTTTATGGAAGAAAATGATAGATAGAGAACCCATTTGCTAATTCGGTGAGTTTTTCGTTGTATCTTCAGGCTATGATAAAGCAGTTCAGTATTAGCGGCTATGAGAGTTCAGATGCTGTGGTTATTGATGAAGTTGAGTTGCAGATGCATCAACAGCTGGAGAAACTGTACAGATCCACTCGTTCTGCGAGGGTAAACTTTTGTTGTAGTGCTACGATTTAATTGGAAGTTACGTGCTTTGAGTATTCAAGAGGACAATAAGCTACAGAATATCTTAACTGATTAATTAAGGGCCTAGTTTATATAGATCATGTTACAACGGTGAAGAAAATTTCTCGAGAGTTTACAACCTCTTTACTTCTGTTTATCTGTAAATCATCCATGGAAGTAAGAGATTAGTATTTATATTGATGAAGTTCGAATTTCGTAAAATATATTGTTGTTCCCATGAAGTAGTATTTCCTTTATTTCTATGCCGTTCTTTGGTTGAGATCTGGAGAATGATTGTTCATGTACTATTTTAGTTCGATTGAAGAATTAGTCGTCCTTGTAAGAAAGGTCTGTGGATCTAGTTCCGAATGTGCTGGTCTATTATGTATGAGCTTATTGTCCAGAATTCTAATATGGACTGTTCGGGATCATAAGATTTGGGATGGTACCGATCTCTTTAACAAAGAATTGTTGCAGTTTTTTAATATTTTGCTCTGCTTGTTAGCATTTTATTTTTACTTTGATTGAGTGATTAATTTGATACTACTTGTACTAGGCCGCGTAGTCTATAAGATTCAAGCTATATGTTTATTTCGTGCATAGCTTTTTTTTTAGAAAAGCTATTCCATAGCTTCATGCTAATTGTCGTTCGTAGCCTGATACAAGATTTTGTATGCAAGCTCACACAGTCTTATTGGACACATATACTTGCATTGCATGCACAAGTGAAGTAATCAGCATTAGTTATGAAGCTGTTCCCTATTTCGTTGTTCTCTTGGTTTACGTGATGGACGTTTGTGTCACGTTTCAGGATTTTCAGAAAGAAATGATCAAAGCTGCTGAATCATTTGCGGCTATAGGATATAAACATATAGAAGCTGGTGAGCATATGAATTCTAGGTTGGCCAGTAAATTTTGGAAGTCCATATATGCACATTCTGACATTTTGATGAGAGAGGCTTGACACTCAAGTTAGTGCTTTATGCATTATGGTAGTCAGGAACCAAGTTATCTGAAGATTGTCTCAAATATGGGGTTGATAATACTGGTGATGAGATTCTTGCTAAGGCTGCATCAATATATGGGGATGCTCGTAAAATCGTGGAGATGGAGCAAGAAGACTTCAATAAATTATTGTTTACTCAGGTACATTATCCTCTGTGTCATGGTTCCAACTTCCAACTATATGCTAGGGATGTATAAACGCCATCTAATCTACCCTATGGCAAATGACTTTTAGGAAAATATCTTGTCCCGTTCTTCCTTTTATCTCTTGCTTCTTAGCAGAGTGCCCAGGGGTAGGGAGATGGGTTCAGAGCTTCACTGTGAACACAACTTGTCTTTTATTTCTGTAATCAGCTTTTACTTGTAAAAGCAAATCTTTATACAAACTTTTAGATGGTTTTATTTTAACAATCAATATTAGGCTTCCCCCAAGCTTTATATGTACATCCATAGTGGCCTTTCGTTTAATTTCAGGTCTTAGAACCCCTGAGAGCGATGGTAGCTGGTTCTCCTCTTGAAGATGCCCGGCATCTTGCACAACGATATAGTAAGATGAGACAAGAAGCTGAAGCACAGGTAATTACAAGTGTTTGCATCTGAATATTGCATTATATGGAATTGCATTTGAAGTCCAGTGTCCCTATCAGGCCAGTATGACAGTTGATTTTCCCATCAACTGTACTTAATGAGACTATATGCAGGCAGCAGAAGTTTCTCGAAGACAAGCGCGCATGAGGGAATCTCCGATCCCTGAAAATGTTGCAAAGTTGCACATCGCAGAATCTAGAATGCACGAACTAAAAGCGAACATGGGGGTACTTGGTAAAGAAGCAGCAACGGCATTAGCAGCTGTAGAATCACAGCAGCAAAGGCTGACTTTCCAGAGACTTGTTGCCATGGTACTGTATTTTTCGACTCGGTTGAGTAAAAATTACTCTGTTGACAGATATCTTTGAGGGCAACATGCTTTGAGCGACTTTTCTGTTCCAGGTGGAAGGTGAAAGAACGTATCACGAAAGGATCGCAACTATTCTTGGTAATATTGAGAATGAGGTTCGTATTTGGCTTACCATTGTTCGTTGTAGATCTGTTTGACGGCTCAGCTAATGCCGAGAGTCTGTAACTCCGTGTAGATGGTATCCGAGAAGCAAAAGAAAGAGGCAGCTCCGCCAGTGCCTCCTCTCAATCACCATTCCTCAGAGAAAACAATGTACTTTCTGGCTGAGGTGTGCTAAAGCAAAATGTCCCACAGTTTAAAGAATTTATTTACCATCTCTAGGTAACTAAATGAATGCCCTTTTGACACCATATATCCTTCAGGCAATGCATGTTTTTGAAGCTACATCAGAGAAGGAACTAAGCTTGGAAGTGGGAGATTATATCGTTGTTCGGAAGGTTGAAATCCTCC
>JAOYMZ010005207.1:0-23274 GCA_025802335.1 Pinguicula primuliflora | reverse complement strand
GTTAAACGGTGATAACGTCATCGGAATATCACCAAAACTTGAACATATTCAATTCTATGCATAAGCTTTCTAACGATGTGACCAATTCCGTCAACGGGCAACCCTAGTGGCCGGAATTGAAAATCGTGTCTAAAATCCTGTCACCGAATCCTGCACCTAATATAAATGATCCAAAAATGATCTATAATATAATTCATCACTTCTATTCAAAGATTTTGGAGTTCTCCTATTATTCGTAATAATACACGTATCATACCTGGTTAACCCGGATATCTCATTTGGACTCCAAACTCGCATCAAATAGTTCGAAAAACTAATGTATCAACACATATGTTTGTCCATTCATAGATATTCCGAATATCCTATTCGGAACAAATACAACAGTCAACACCACCGTGACCCAACGTGGTTAGCCCGGATGAACTATTTATACTCAAACTATCCTGTAATAAACACAACATTCTTTTTATTCATGTCTTACGGAAAGAGCGTGACTATACATGGTTAACCCGAATACTTTAAAAATTTTCATTATGCTATATAACAATTCAGTCAAGACGACTGCGACCAGACGTGGTTAACCCGGAAGCACCATTCGTGCTCAAACTATCCTTTAATAAGCAAAGCATCCATTATTTTATTCACGTCTAACGGAAAGAGCACGACTATATATATTTAACCCGAATACCGATGTCGGGCACTAAACTATTAATAGTTAATTACCAAAATACGTTAATTATTCCTAAATCCTTCATTATAATATATTATCATCACTTTTACAAAGTTTATATTTGGGTGTAACACATGTCTAAACATTTTGACGCTCTATATATGATTCATTCGTATCCAATATTACGAGGAATGTAATGAAGTCTCTTGTTTCCAATCTACTTGAAAAATAGTGTATCCAAAATCGCAAGTGTTGGACTTCCATATAGCATAGTTAATGTGAATGGAGGAAATATATCAGAATATATGGATAAGTGAATAAATTGTCAATCAAAACATAATACCTCCACTCTAATATGAGACTGCCATAGAACCCATATGCCTCCCAAAAAACCTTGAGCTTCTACTCTAAATGATTTATTAAATCCAAAACCTATACTTCTGATCACAGCATCTGCATCTTGACTATTTATTCGTGGTTCTAATAATACAAGCAAGTTCAAACTATATAACTGAATAAGAGATTTCAGAGTAGCGATTGTCTTACTATTCTTGATACCTTGAACATTCCAGGCTAAAAATTTAAGGTTGTGTAACATCATTAAAAGGAGTTATAGGGGGTGTAGGTGTACCTTGATCAGATGTTTAATTTACCATGCTGGTAGAAGCCATATCATCATCTTCATCACTAACCTGGCTATCTTCTATGGCCATTGTCTCATTGTCAGAGTCGTTTTTCTGTAAGGCACTCCTGCGTTGTCCTTTGTTTGAGGACTTGATGGAAACTTCTTTGTGGCCTACTCGTATTCCATCTGAGGTTTGGTGAGAGTTTGCACAGTACGGGGGATCATTTTGGTGGTTATCAGCAGTTTTTCTTGAGGATGGGGAGGTGTTGGATGTTGTAGGGACACTGCTACATGGTTGGGATCGGAAGTGTGGGAAATATATGAAGATGGAAGCATATAGTTGGATTGGACATGGGCTGGTTTAGGGGATGTAACATGTTCAGTGGCATATTCAGTAATAGTTCGGGGTCTTTTAGAGCTGCTAGGGGTTGATTCCATCACTTGTATGGCTTTTTGGTTTGGAGCTTGAGGGGTTATCATGGATTTTTTGCGCTGCCACATATTGTCAGAGTGTCCATTGGTTTGGGCTTGTTTTTTGCTCTACTTTATGGCTCCCATCCTTTTGCTTTGAGTGTGCTGTTCTGGTTTTTGATTATCCGATAGATGGAGCTCCTGCAAATTTAAAGTAGCATCAGTTGGTGACTCAGTAACAGAATTTAGTATATCAAAACGGGATGCTGAGAAAGCAAAAGGTAAGGATTTTTCGCTTTTTTCCATTGATTTCATCATCTCCTTCCCCTTTTGGGTAGATGACATGTAGGTTGGTGGTCGTCTGCCTTTCTTCTGAGCATCCAGTCTCCAAATAGCGGCTCATGAATAGGAGAGACTCCGAGTGCTTTATTTTGCTGGGCTTGCTCGTGTGAGGAGGCCTTCTTGTTGGCTGATATGTTTGGATTAGCAGGATTAAGAGGAGTTGTTTGAAGATCATGCTCTGCTTGTTATTATGTTGCTGTAGAAGGATCAATCTTATCTACAACAAATACTAGTGGAGACACATGAGGGGCTTTCTTTGAGATCTGGCAGTCTTCTAGTAAGTGTCCAAAGCACCCACAAATGAAGCAGATTCTATGTATATCCTCATATTGGACTCTGTATCCACGACCATCAACCATAACTTGCGAAATGACTGGTTTCTTGAGATCAATCTTCATAGCTATTCTGGCAAATTGAGCTCGCTGGCCCTATATAGTATGAATATCAGCACGAACAAAAGACCAATCAGCTTGGTGATCCTTTGTAGCATATTGGAGCAAAAATATTCAGTTGGGAATCCAGGTATCCGAAGCCATGTAAGAACAACATCATTATGTGCATCTTTTGTATTAAATTTTCATTGCCACAGATGAACAGTAATGTAGTGACCCATGAGTGTCCAAAGGCCATTCAGCAGAATGTGCTCGAAATCTTTTGCTGATGAGAGTTTTACACACCAGAAACCGTCTGGCATATCAATGGGTTTGAAGTCCCCAGATAATTTCCATAATAATGCCAACTTCTGCATAAGGACGTTGTAGCTGAATTGGCGCCCAAGTGGTCTGATGATAACAGAATTCGCCATACTTTTTTCAATTAGTTTGTGAACTCGATCAGAGAAATCAATGGTGGGTATACCATTGGACAAACCGTATTTGGCGTCTTCTTCTAGTAACTCAAAATCTGCATCCACGGCTGAAGGTATTTTGGTCGGATTGCCTAACTTCTGTGTAAGGCAATCTTTAAGTAAGAAAAATGCTACATGCACTTAATTTGTACTAACCAATAGCACATAAACATGCGATATTATAATTAGGACCACAAAAATTTAATTGGTGCAAAATGCCATATGTGCACTTGCTATTAGTTAGTACAAATTAAGTATAAAATCATTAAATACATATAACATTTTTTTAAGTAGTGTCTGATGAGCCAAAATCATATGATGTTTTTAGACTCATTTAGCTAGAGATTCATTATTGATTTTGATTCATATGCCCTATGTTTGCTTGATTTACCTTCATTTCGTCTCATACAGGTACATTGCAGCATATTCAGGTGTTTTACGGATTTTCAATCCATTTTACACACAAACACACCCACATGGGCGAAGAAGAAGTGCAAGTGACTGCTATGCCTTTGCAACGATAATCTCTCTCCAACCAGGACTTGGACAGAGCTGTAATTTCACCAAGATCTCGGTCAAAGAGTCCTCTACAAGTCTTGTGTTTACATCGAAGGCATAAAATGGGTTTAAGATGGAGATATCACCCGATTTACCAAACAAGGTAAATCCTGCGTGCAATGACCACCGTACCCCTTACACGAGCTGTATCTCCTAAACAACTTGAGGGACTGTCCTGTAATTTCACCAGCATCTAGACCTGAGGCTTCTCTACAACTTTGACTTCGTATTGAGTGCATTTGGTGCCAAAAACATGGTCAAAAGCTCTACCTACCGCACTGTACACAAATCTGGAAGAAAAGACAATCCTGCCCTTACTAATTGAAGAAGGCTAGCACAAATTCGAGGGGGTCTGGTGGTAATTGACCAAGAACTCGAGCTATACTTATAACAGAGCCCCTCATTCTGCCATTTTCAACTTTAGGAGGCCGAAAGTTAGGAGGAGGAGGAGACTCACGCCGAAGGAGGAGCTCGGAGTGCAAGCTCTTGGGCGACTTCAATGGAGTTTTTCTTCCCTTCTTTTACATTTATAGTAGCTATTGTCTTAGGCATGAGCTAAATAGCTCAACCTAGGGCTTGGGATTTGTGGATTCATGATGCTTTGAACCTTGTTTTCTTCGAATTGATGTTCTAGTTTACTTTCTCTTAATGTATGCCTATGTTTTACAATGATCTTTGCATTTCCTCCGGTTAGCTTAAAGATTCAATCTTGTTGTGGGTGTTTGCTATTTCGAGTTCACTCATGTCCTGTCACAGAATGGGAGGAAAAGACGGCTCATGGTGTGACAGAGTGAGCTGAGTTCGACTACCTTCATTCTTTGTGTAAGAGTGAGTAAGTCTCGGGTAGTTAGCCCTTGGCTCGTCTTGGACCTTTTCCTTGGGTCTTAACGGACATGGGAAGAGGAAACTTACATGACATACACATTGTGGCATTAGGGGCAGCACACCCCTAGTTACCAATGCCATGTTAAGTACGGATTTGTACTACGTCGCTATCCCTTAGGAGAGAGGATTGACGACCCTTCTCTTCTGGTTAGTAGTGTGGCTTGACAATCATCACGTGACCCTAGTGCAACCTCCTTACTTGACTTATTGGTTAGAGAAAGTGAATGAAGCATTAACTCCGTCGTTAGCAATTTAGGGCTAGTGATGAAGCATGAGCCAAAGCCTTGGTTAACTTCTCCGTATTTGTGAATCCCTTAGTGATCTGATCTTCGAGGCTAGTGGGGTGACAACGCTAGGCATGATTATCATTAGATTATGTTCATCTAGTTAGAACAACCCCCCCCCCCTCTTTGTTGTTTTCTTTCGGTTTACATTTAGTTGAGTTGTAGATTGAGCATGTTAGGACTACTCCTTGTGGGAGATGACCCTTATTTCCCGTAAGGTATTACTTATACGACTGTGTATACTTGCACATTAGTGTGACGTATATTCATTCCATCAAGCATGCAAGGGGTGAACACAGGAACCACTCTGTATAAGCCTACATGACCCACTCTGGGAGAGACTAGTCCAAAAATAGTGCAAACTAATGCAATGCCAAATAGAGATGGTAGGAGGCGTATCCAATCTAAGATTGTCAATCCTGGAGGGTTAGGAACGAGCATATAACCATGTCCATGTAGAGTTGTACACGAAGAGAGACATTTGTGAATAGGCTCGTATTCGACTCGTTAAAAGTTCGCTCGTTAGGTTCGAAATCCTTAATAAACTTGAAATTGTATTCGCGAATAGGCTTAACAAGCTCAAGCTTGTTCGCGAGCTCTTAACGAGCAACTCGCGAATATTAATATAATAATATTATATATATATGTATAATAATATAAATAAAGATCAAAAATGCAAAAAGAAAATTGAGACTTCCTAATTCGCTAAGTGGTGGCTTCCCAAACACATTTCCTGTGACGGTTGATTCCTTCTCCAATATATTCAGTGGGCCTTCTCCAAAGCATCTGGAAGCTCTCGCTTGAGATTTGTCGCATTTACACTTTTACACTTTCAATTGCGTGCTAATAGGTCTGCTCCAGCTTCCCTTAAAGAAGCTCGAGCCGCCAAAAGTAAGAGAGATATTGTCGCGAATGCAAGTACGAAGTCGAGTCTTTCACGAGCATTAGCTCTCTAGCCCTCTTACTCCTGACCATGTAGACTACGAATCTAACTCCACAAGAGTCAATTCTGCGGACGCAAAGCTACGCATAGCAACCATTAGTGCTGAAATTCCATTTGGAAAAGTAATCTGGAAAAGGTCAAGATTCAGGTTAACACAAACCATCTGGAAAAAGGTGAAATTCAGGAAAAAAAGGCAAAGCACGGCCGAGAGCAGATACCGACTACACCAGGGAATAAGTCATTCACGGTGGAAGAAAAAGGGAAGAGAGCAATTGTATAACATGATCTGAAGAAGCAACCCACAGTAGAGGAGATGATTCAGAATGGATTACTGTCACCCGCAAGAAGGCATCACAATGACGTAACACGACGATGACAGATAGGCTCTGTACGCTTTTTTTACCAACTTCCCTATCGATTGGGATTCAAAAAGATTGGGCCATGTCTTTGGAGAATACGGCCTCGTTCACGATGTATACATCTCTAGGAGAGTGTGCAGGAATGGCAGAAGTTTTGGCTTCGTGAGATTTGGATTGATGAAGAGTGCAGAGCGTCTTGCAGCACAGATCAATGGAAGACGGATTATTGGTTGCCGACTGGAAGTTAATGTTGCAAAATATAACAGGACGCCAGCAACCGGGAAACTACCAAGATAAATTCTTCCTACCAGGAAAGAGCCAAAAGTGAAGGTAACCCAGCGCTGGCAACCAGTAAAAAAGGCACCACCGTTGAAGCCGCAAGGAGTCATTATGTAGGGTGATCTTGTCCCAGAAGCAGTGACACATAAGTTGGATCACCCCCGCAACAATTTCATGACGGAAAAAGTGGATGTTGAATGGTTAAACGGTTCGTTGATAGCAACATTGAAGAGTGGTACAATGGAAATGCAGGTCCGGGAGGAACTGCGCCAATGGAATTCCCAAAATGCTGATGTCACGAAACTCTCAGGCAATCTAGCACTAATTTCTAGATTGTCCTCTGATGAACAAGAGAATTTGTTGAAAACAAAGCCCAAACCACATTCTGCTATTCTGGATTCAAACGCTAGGCGGTGAAGGAGGATATTGAGGAGAGAATTCTGTGGCTGAGGATCAAAGGACTTCCATTACACTAGTGGACTAAAAAATGTTGGGCTTGGTTGGCCAACAAGTATGGAATCCTCCTGGACATTGCAGCAGATACATAAGAGCGTCGTGTGTTGACAGAATGTTGCATCCAAATTGCTACTGGTCTCCAGCGGCCTCTAAATGGATTCTTAGAAATCTCTATCGACGATCAAGTTTATGAAATAGAGGTCCTTGAAGACTCTGTCCTCTCGGTGTATAATGTATCGGGAAATGTGATCGGAGACCAGGGCAGATCGTCGGAAACATCATACACGAGTAAAACTGGAAAATATATTCTTGCGGTTACGGCTCCTATAATCGTGCGGCAAATCCGGAGATTTCACAATCAGTTGAAGATATTATTTTGAATGGAAAGGATTTAATTGAAATCCCTCCATCTACGGCAGTTATTCCGGATCTGATTGACATGGACCCCATACATGGTAATTTGAACTCGAATTTGAGGGAAGTTACTGTGGATGAGGATTCAACTCTAAAGAATACAAATTTAGAGGATGAAACTGCGGTATTTATGGACACGTTTAGAGCTAATTTAAACATTACTCTGCAATCCTATGGGAGTAGTCAACAAAAATTACAACTGAGCCCTTGCCAGTTCTTTGACACTACCACTCTAGGTCATTCTTCTGAGCTAGTCTCGTGGGCAGGAAAAGGGACAAACTATCAGAACAAAACCCATTACGTTCCATCCAAGAATGTTGCAAGTGGAAAAGATGATCTTGTATCACTAGCTACTGAAATCTTGAACGCATCACTCGCTGAGAATTAGCAGCCTATCCCTATTTTAGTAGAGATTGTCACCTTGCCGAATGTTCTATGTAGTGTTGGATCTCGGGAGAGCAGGAGAAGGAGGTTCCTCAAGCTCCGACAGCAGCGATTACCAAGACATAGTTTTCGTTGCTCCTCTGCTACAACAAGATCCTTGGTCCCTTTGGTGCCCCAACCAAAGATCCTGTCTGTACCTGAAGCAGTCCATCAGGCGGAAACAGCAGCAACTGTGAATTGGCAAATCTTTTCGGTATGCACCTTGATAAATCTCAACTTCAGGACCTGGTGCAAATGGAAAAACGTGATGCAGATCAGGAAACCTAGACTGCATATATACTGCAACTGGAGAAGTAGCTATCTTATCCAAATGAAGATTATAGCATTCAATTGTAGAGGACTGGGAAGTCCAAACAAAGTGATGGAGATTGTAGAAGCTATAAAGAGATATGACATCCAAATATTGTGTATACAAGAAACAAAAAGGAGATTATTGAGAGAAGATTGATAGAACAATTATGGAGGATGGAGGAAGTTGATTATTCTTACAAACCATCTGATGGGGCCTCAGGAGGAATCTTAATATCATGGAGGCTAGATGCTATCACTGTTATAAGTATCTGGGCTGTTTCGGGGGCTATTAGTGTTGAAGGACAGTGGTTGGACAAAAACGTCTTGGTGAAAATCATGAGTATATATGCCCCCTATCTGCCTTCTGAAAAATGCTGCCTATGGACTAACATTCTAAATAAGTTGAGACAAACGCAGGGAGAATATTGGGTGATATGTGGGGACTTTAATGCGGTGAAAACAAGGCAGGAAAGACGAGGATCTGGACTAGCAGTTCACAGGAGGGAGAACACGTGATTTTAACAGCTTCATAAGGAACTCTGACCTATTGGATCTCCCTTTATAGATTAGAAAGTTCACATGGTACCAGCCTGGAGGGAACTGTGCTAGCAGATTAGATCGATTTCTCTTAACATCTGAGTTCCTACAGGAATGGCCAACACTCACTCAAATCGCTTTGGACGGAAGGCATTCTGATCATGTTCATGTTATATTGGTGGATGATATGGCAGACTTGGGCCCTAAACCTATGAAATTCCTGGATTCCTGGTTTCTACATCTGAAGTTCGAATAATTTGTTCTAGATTTGTGGAGAGATATTACATCCTATGGAACTCCAGGCTACATGCTATTTGACAAGATGAAGCAACTCAGGGCAAGACTCAAAGGGTGGAATAAGGAGGTGTTTGGCGAATTACACATGAAAGTACGAGCAGCGGAGGAACATATGAAAAGCCTATATTTGAGAATGGAGGTGGCAGACCTGACTGCTGTAGAAAAACATGAGCACTCAGAGGCAAAAGCTGGACTTCTAAAGCTAGTTACAATGCAGAAAAGGCTGGTATATCAGAAGTCACGCAGTACTTGGCTGAAATTTGGGGATGCTAACTCTAAATTCTTTCATTCTACTTTGCAACAACATAGGCATCGTGATACTGTGAAAGGCATGATGATAGATGGAGTGTGGTGCTCAGAAGTGCAGGTTGTCAAACAATTCCTAAATGAGAAGTTCAGAAACCACAATTCAGATACTCAGAAACACAGGCCATTAATGCCTTGGTCAATATCCCGTAGAGTATCTGCTTCCGATAACCTTCTTCTTACTGCTCCCTTTGGTGAACAAGAGATATGGGATAATATCAGGAGCTGTGGTAGCCATAAAAGCCCAGGACCAGACGGCTATAACTTCAAATTTATGAAGCACTTCTGGAGTATGATGAAAGGGGATATAATGAGCTTCTTGACTGCTTTCTGTCACGAAGGGAAACTGGTGAATGGCCTGAATGGTACACTTGTAGCTTTGGCTCTTAAAAGGGCTGCACCTAAACATATTTCGAACTTCGGACCTATAGCTATGGTGAGTAGCATCTACAAAATTCTGTCTAAACTCCCGGCTAAGCGCTTGGCCTTAATCCTGCCCAAGCTGATCTCTAAAAATCAGACAGGGTTCATTCATGGAAGATGTATCTTAGACAGCATGATAATAGCTAACGAGGTGATTCATGATGCTAAGGTGCGTAAGAACAATTGTGCTTTACTCAAACTGGACTTTCCAAAAGCGTTTGACAATGTTAACTGGGCTTATCTATGACACATAATGGAGGCTATGGGGTTTTGTACTAATTCCTAAGCTGGATCAAAGAATGCGTGCAAACAGCTCGCTTATCTATCACAATAAAAGGAAGTTCATGTGGAGAGTTTTCTAGGTAGAAAGGACTGTGTCAAGGGGACTCCTTATCCCCCCTCCTATTTGTCATAGCAGCTGAAGGTCTAAATTTACTGCTCAATAAGTAAATTTAATGATTTTGTAGTGACCCATCAGTAATTTGCAAATGATACACTACTCTTTAGCAATGGCTCTGATGCTGATCTACTTACCTACAAGAGGATTCTGCACCTATTTGAGCTTTGTTCTGGACTAAAGGTAAATTTTGCTAAGAGTAGGCTATTTGCCATTAACCTGCAAAATGAGGAAGTTGCCAGAAAGGCAAGAATATTGCATTGTCAGCTATATTCTATACTGTTTGTATACTTGGGAATACAAGCTGGGATAAACCCAAGACGCATCGGATCATGGCAACCTTTGTTGGACACAATAAAGAAAAGACTATTGGTATACCGGAAGAGGCATATCTCACTTGGAGGGCGAATAACTATTTTAAGAGTTGTCTTAACAAGTGTCCCAACTTATTATTTTTCTCTGTACAAGGCTCCAGTAGGTGTGCTAAGACAGATTACAAAAATCCAGAGGCAGTTCTTATGGGGAGAGAAAGGGGAAGGAACCAAGAGAATTTCTTGGATTCGCTGGTCAAAAATCTGCTACCCTAAGGATAAAGGAGGCTTGGGAGTTAGAAAACTTGCTGAGTACAACCTAACACTCATAGGCAAATGGCCAAGCAAAATATTGATGAACGCACGAGAAACCTGGGCTTCTATCATAATTGATAAATATGGGGCACTCTATTTGGATAGACGATTTTATAGAAATTCAATACAAGGCAGCAACTACTCTATTTGGTGGAAGGATATGTGTAAGCAGATACTATCACAACCCTGATTCTATAAAAGGTTTGAGAGGAGGATTGGAACGGGCTGTGCAACAGCATTCTGGCAAGATCAATGTTTAGGACCTGAACCATTTTCATCAGCATATCCTAACTTATATATCAATGCAGTAGACAAAGAAGCGAACGTAGCTGAGAAAGGGTTGTACCTACATAACTCGTGGAACAGGTTCTGGGTCTGGATGCAACCATGCTCGAATGCAACAATCATTGAATTTTTCCAGCTTGCACACCTTTTGCAAAATGCTCCAGCTCCAACTGACTGCGAAGATTCTTGGGTATGGGCTGATACTGCAATTGAGGAATTCAAAGTCGCTGACATTTACAATGCCTAGATGCAAGGGACTTGGAGCAATCAAGAAGCAATTATTGAATCAGTAAATGCATCGAATAAACTCTTACCTTAAAAATCGCCAGCTTCACTTGGAAATTGTTGCAAGATAGCATCCTTACTCGACGCAACATAGTGCTCCGGGGGGTGACTATTCTAACTGAGATTTGCCCCATCTGCGAACTGGAAATTGAGAATACTAGCCACTTGTTCTTTCTCTGCAACAAAGCAAGCACAATTTGGAATCAGATATTCCAATGGTTGGGTATACATGGAGCTTGGCCGAAGGAGCCAAATCTGCATCTGGTTCAATTTATGGGGAATTCGTCTCCACCCTGGAAGCCCGCTTTTTGGAATGCTCTTTGGCAACAAACTGTCTGGCATATCTAGAAAATGCGAAATCTCAAGCTGTTTGAAGCCAAAGAATTGCCGATCTCAGAAATCTTCGAGAAGATACAAATGGAGATCTGGTGGAGCCTTAAAACCCATAAGCTGCTTTTACTGGCAATTAGCTCTAGAGATTGGAGTTGGGCGCCTGAATTTTGCCTGCTATGACAATGAACGGCGAGAAGGAATGAAGATTTTGGAGAGGAATTGTAATGAAAACGATGAAGTCGATGAGGAAAATCCCTTTGAAAATATTATGTTTCTCATTTTGGAAAACAATACAAAACAAAATAATAAAACTTACCTATCCAAAAAATTAGTGCTGAAATTATTCTTTATGACCGTAGGCCTAGTGGATGTAATTCAGGCAGTTCTTTGTCAAAAGCTTCTTAACCACTCCTTGTGATCGGGATGAGGTAGATGCCTGCCAGCCGAGGGGCGGATTCGTGCTACCTCCTTGATATTATTGGTTGTTCCCAATTGAGAGTCTACTCTACCGCACCCGAGAGGTGATCGTTAATAAATGAAATAGAATATAGTGCCCCTTTCTGACCTATCTAATCTTTATTGGAGGGTAGAGTAGTATAAGGAGAGTGCTTTACATTCTCTTCAATGGCAGGTTGTCAAAAGTTGCACCTTTTCTTCTTTCGTCTTTCTTTTTTCCTTTCTTTGTCTTCGTTTCGAATCAGAAGAGAGTCAACATTCCGTCGTCTTGGCTTTAAATAGTAGAATTGTGACAGGCTTGCATCACAATCTGATCATGCCTCACTCTCTACTCTATCTACAAACGAATGGATGTATATTGGCCATAATTCAGAATGTAGAAATAGGATGTATTACGAATATTGCAAAGCCGGATCTAAGGACCTCGTCTCGTGAACATCAAGAAAGTAGAAATTGAAACTGACTTATTAGATTGAAGAAAGGGCAAATGGGGATGGATCAAACCCACTCGAAGAGGTTTCCCAATTCTATCTTCACTCGCTGACTGGCCAGGGAAGCAAGACGAATAGGTAGACCATTATACGGCCCTGTCGAACTAGGAGGATTTTAGAAGGAGATGCAAATAGGCTTTATATAGTGGGGTGAATTGCCTTCCACCCCTTCCCCAACCCGAACTCTGTAATGACCAGAGCATGGTAGCTAGTCGTCCATAGACAAAGAAACCAAATGAGCCAATGGGAACAATCCATCGTTCTTTTCAATATCCAGTTCGTAGGCTCTCGACTTTGGCAAAGGATGTCTGGAAATGGCGGCCAAAGAGCACACGACTCTCATGATCCCTATGATCGAAGTTGTATACTCTATAATATAGGTATTATCCATACAAGTAATGGAGAACATACGAAAGCTTTGGAATATTTTTGACCTTAGCTCCATGGAACAATATGTTACTGTCGAAACACGGAAGAATTGAAATCTTAGATCAACAAGGCGGTAATTTCATAGTGCCTCTCTTAGAAGGGCTTTTAATCGTGACAAGTTCGAGCCTTAGAAAAAGCTAATCCTTGCCCCCACATTCGACGAACTCTAGCAACAATCATTCTCTCAACTGTCCCGGTGCATTTCACTCGTTATAGGGCCGCGAGAACCTAGTGTTTGGGACCGTCCGCCAACTCATCGATAAGGAAGGACTTCAATTCAACTGCTTCGATGGGACTAGACAAATTAGCCACATCCTGGTCTGTTAGATCGCTTTCTTTAAAAGAAGATCCTCCATCTTTCCTACTGAATGTCTTTTTAAAAATAGTATCGAGAATAACTAGAAAAGTGGAATGAAGTCTGGGGACAACCGCCGAATAGAGCACACACTCTACATAAATAAATATAGTTTTAGTCGGTAGCCTCTTAAATGAAGAAAGACGAGCCCAGTGAATGAAAAAATGAATTCACCCCCACAGCCGTCTAATCCAGGAGTTTTCTTTTGGCGCACTATACTTTGGTCAAAGTTGACGACATCTAGATAGCGCCTCAATGTTTTGAGTAGGCGTTTGGTACTGGGGATCCCACTGAAGAAAGGGAGCTCTCCAACTCAAAGAAGGTTCCAATCCATCTCAACGAAAACGAAGGCATCTTCATCTGGATATCCAAGAGGCAATCTAAGAGGACCAGGGCAGGAAAATGCTCTCTTTTTTATGGAACAGATCGAAAATCTCTAGAGTATTTTCCTATAACGAATCGATAGTCATGTGAATTTCCTTGCATAGGTTTCTGATCCGTCGGAAGGGGCCTCATTTTTTGTTTTTCCAGATAAAAGCTACGTAGAAGGAGGGAATAAGGTAATTTATTACGAACATCAAGTAGAGCAAGCAGTAGACCTAGCAGCAGGGTACAGTTTCTTGGCTGAGTGCAATGCTGTATTTTTTATTGTTTTAGGATTTCCCTTTGTTTTCTTATTTCAGTGATTCACTAATTAGCATTCCTTCCACTGATCTTTCTATTTGTACATTTCGTAGCGTCGCCTCGACCACTTCCAACAGAGGTGCTATCCAATTGACGAACTTGGTTGTGGAGGCGGGTGAAGATTTCCAGAAGGCTTCTATCTCTAGAAGTCCCTTAGGAACCAAGCATTTTCCACACTCTGGAAGTGGGATAATTTCCTTTTTGCAGTAGATTTTATTCACCAAAAGGCGGCGGGTTTTTCCACCACCGCAGCAAATTTGATGGATCACCGTACGGAGCTCCTCTAAATCTCGAAGTAACTGTTATGTCCAAGATGCGGGCTATTGGAGGAGGATACAGACGAGAAATATAGTAATAAATGTAGAAGCAAGTTCGATCTTTCTTGGGAGGAGATGAATGTCTTAGCCAAAAATGGGACTTGGGAGCTTGTTGAATTACCTCCTGGGAAGAAAGTTGCCACTTGGAGCTGAAGCCCTGCAGGCTTTCTTAGCATTCCCGGTCGCATTATTGGTTTCCCGACTTGAAAATAGTTTGAATCCATGTCTTGCAAGCTCCCCCTTTAGACGGAAACGGTTCTCCATTTATAAATTTATAGCCTTCACGGGATTTGATCCCCAGAATATCAGTAGACGCCTATTAATTGCACGACCTTGAGCTTGGTTTTCGAGGGGGATGATGACGATTAGATTTATCCAACACAGAGGGGAGGGGTTCGCCGATACCGAACGGCTACTTCCACGTTGAGGGCTAATTGCCTTGCTAGCCCCTAAGACCCATTTTGTCCACAAGCAAGCATGAATAAGAAAAAAAGCTGCCCACTCAAAGCGCCTTTATTCGGAGTGCTCTTATTTGAATAATGATCAAGGAAAGCTTGCTTGACTCCTATCTATGGCCTCTCTTGGTGATACGCTCGACTTCTTGGAACTCTTTTTGGCTTTTTTTCTTATTCATGCTTGCTTGTGGACAAAATGGGTCTCAGGAGAATACCCGTCATAGGAAATCAGACTAGTCGCAAACAGTCTATTGACATTAACTCCCTCACAGGGTTAGGGCTTGACTACCTAAACAAAAAAAAAGATTCTCAAGAGACTCTGGGAAGGGGAGAGTGAGTGACTTCACAGAGATTTAGAGCGGATAGCTTGAGAGGTAAATCAGCCTGGTTCAACAGGCTCGAGGGCTCTCGCGTGAAAGCAGAAAGCTGCCCTCCCTATCAGACCACCAGATTTAGGCAATTGATCCATGTTGTTCTTTCTAGTAAAAAGAAGACACATAATGTTTCGTCAATTCACAACGAAATCGACGACCAACGAGTTCCTTCTCCATCCAAGAATTTGCAATTAATCTCCATCCAAGAATTCGAAGTCGATGACCAGTCATGATCTATTGCATCTATTTGAGCACCTGCTTAGGGGCCTTAACAACAAACATGAAATAGAATGTAAGGGTGGTTAGAATTGACTTAATTAGTGTAATGCGATCCGCAGATGAGAGATGGTTATTCTCCCTGTCTTACTCTCATATTGTCCAGAAGTTGTTTCCAAATTTTCGTAGCCTGTATTGATTTAATTAGAGTAATGTGACCCGCAAATGAGAGATAGTATCGTCAGTGTATTGGAGACTGTTCGAGAAGGCGATCGCCTAGGTGCTATGATGTCACCCTCCGCCTTGCCCGAATTCCCTCTTAGGCCGCTTATAAGGCAGGTGCCTAGGCGCTGAGCGGCCCCTGGCCGCTTAGGGCCCGTCTAGCACTTTTTCGAACACTGATTGAAGATGAGAAATCCTTAGAACACCAACCGATGCAGGTCCTCAGCTTGTGAGGTCAGCCAATGCAGCCCCACAACTACCGTTATGAATAGCTGTGGATGAGCGAATCATTCTGACGTAGTCCCCTTTCCAGTTTGAAGTTGCCTATTAAGATACCGTTAAGACAGATAGAAACATGTGCAGTGGAGTGCACCCCTGCTCCATTTGATCCATGTATCTGAGAACCTCATCGTTTCCAGTACCACATATAAGAAAGACCATTGCACAGAGTCAAATGCCTTCGACAATCCACTTTTAATAAGAGTAATGGTTTTCTCCCCCACTTGTACGAATGGAGCAGCTCATTAGCTGTTAAAATGTCATCTGCAATTAGGGGTGGCAGAATTGCCCTGCCTCGACTGGGCTACTCAAACCCGCCTGCCACTGGGGCGGGTCTGGGTCCGTGGTTTTGGACCCACCCCGGACCCGGACCCGACCTATTTAAAAAAAGTTCTAGTTTTAAATTTAAGTTTTAATTTGGACTTTTAAGTTTTTATGTGTATTCAAAGTTGGTTGAAGTTGAATAATATTTTTTATAAAAGTATTTCATATAGTAAGTTTTATTTAATGTCATCAATGTTTAATTTTAGATTCCTCTAATGCAGTAAATACTGCAGCTCATCTCAAGAGTGTTTTAGAAGATTTAGATGATGAAGATGAGAATCAATAGACAAATTGTGATGACATCTGAATTTAAATTTGGACTTAATTATAATTTAAACATCTTTCATTATGTGGCTATGATGGATGCTTCAAACTATGCTGCAACAAATTTGGTTCTATTTTGAGCGTGTTTTAGAAAATTTATGATTATGCTTCAAACTATTATATTTCGAACCAAATTAACATTAAAATTCTTTGATTTTTTTAATTAATTTTCAGGTTGGGTCGGGCCGAACCCGACCCAACCCATGTGATCCGGACCCGCGGGGCGGGGCAGGTCCAGGGCCAGGTCCGTGCCCCAGGGTGGCGGGGCGGGTCTGGGGTAGTTCTGACCCACCCCAACCCGCCCCATTGCCAACCCTACCTGCAGTCTAGTCTGCCTACCTCTTATAAATCCAATATGACGTGGAGATATAATACTATGTATGACTGAGCTCATCCAGTCCCCTAACAGTTTGGAAAGAACCTTATACCCACAACCAATAAGTAAGATGGGGCGGTAGTGATCTAAACAGGTAGGATTTTCATCTTTGGTGCTAGCGTGATTACTGTCACAATAAGTCCTCAAGCAAGACGGCTTTCTCTGTAAAACTCCTAAGCAAATTATATAAAATCCTCCTTCAACGACAGCCATTTGTACTGAATGAAGTGAAAGGTATAGCCGTCTTCAGTCGAGCTCTTGATATTCACATGGTTGTGAACCATCTCCCAGCCACCTATGATGGCAAAAGTTGACCGTAAGGGATGAGATGTGTGGGAGCCCACTTAACGCCAATGTCACATAGTGAATTATAATCTATATTCGAAATGGTGCTCTTTTAAACCATCTTGACACTAACTAGGTGTTGGGCAATCGTGCTCTATACGGCTCAAATATCGCCTAAACGTCATATTATGGTACTTATACTGGCACTTAGACCGCCTGAATGTTTGACGCGTTTAGGGATCACACAAAGCTTTCTAAAACACTGCTAATAAATGTCAAAGTAGCCATTCTCCACCATAACTTATACATAGGGTTTTTTCATGACAAAATTAATATACCCCAAGGCAACACTACATCTAAAAAAAACAAGTAAACAAACGACAAAAAGTTCCATAGAAAAAATTTACAGGAAGCATCACCATTCAGGAGCTAATTCTATCAACACATTGGACGTATGCTAAGTATGAAGAGATTATGAGGTTTCCTCCAGACAGATTCCAGCAAAAAGAGGAACTAAAGCTCAACAAAAGAGATATGTATGCAGGCGCAGCACAGGATGGCTTAAACTGTGCGCAGAAACCCACGAACTTCAATGAGAAAACTGTGCAAATTTTTCCTGAATATCTGATGGTTCGGACGGTTGAGTGTTGAAGAAAGGCCATTTGATGTGGTGAGAGACAGGAAAGCATTTATCAACCGCGATCTGAATGTTGGGTTCAACTGCCGTTCTGTCAATTCATTCACTAAATTCTGGAAAAGAAAAGGTTGCAATAATCACAAAAATGAAAAATTATACAAGCAGGCGATGCATGTAGTAAAACCCCAGGCCCGGCGCCTGATGCAAGTTAACTATTGCCGATATCAACGGCAAATTTGCAGAAAAATGATATATTTGGAGTACTTGAAAGAAAGAAATTAGACAGATGAAGCAGGGCAGAGATGGTGCATGATCCCATAAAATCAAAAGTATTGTTTTTAATCCCTGTTATGCTACTATATTGTTTTATCTAAAGAAACACTGTACGTAAAGAGTTACCTGATATACACTCGATTCACACAGAAGTAATGGAAGCAGAGCATCTGCTGCAGAGCTGACTAGATCAATGCTGTGACACAAAGCAAGGGACAATCATGCATTGCATCTAAGAGCAAGATAAGTAAGGGTTTATGAAGTGCATGCAATAACTAATATGAATAAATACTATTGTATCACAACTATAAGAATAGAACAATAACAGTGACATGGTTAAGGTTGATTGTGTTAAACATGTTCTTTAGTTTTCTATGACTGAAAACTTGGATTTTTTATTTGTCAGATCTTACCTGTAGTCCTCAAAGAGAAGTAGTTGGAATATCAAACGAAGGGATTTACTGAGAATGCCTTCATGGAAATTTCCAGCCGAGTCCCTGTAACTGCTTACATGCATTCCTAGACCAACTCTACCAGCACAGATTTCCTTATAATGGTGAGAAGCGAGTCCACGAAGCGCTTGTAGACACAAGTCCACAACATCAACGTCCTAACACCATGGCCATTGGTTATAGTAGGAGCAAAAAGGGAATCATCTGATCACATATTTAGACCTTGATATTCAAATGAAGAATAATTGTCTGGCAGTTCACCAAAGAAGGCAAAAAATCAAGTCTAATACATTTCATGTACAGCACCAACAATAAATGAAAAGTCGAGCAACTATACATGATCTATATGATTATTATTATTAATAGTGCGAGTCTTATAGATTATTACGGACAAAATCACCTAAATATCGTAAGACAGAGTTCTTAACAGTGTGAGTCTTATAGATTATTATGGACATAATCACAAAAATATCGTAAGACAGAGTTCTTCGGGAAAGCTAATGCTGGGAAAAAATCACTGCAGAAAGGAAAGGACAAGACTTTCCTTTATTGACTTTGTTTTGATTTTACGATTTGTATTTCAATTCTTGGATGTTAGTATTTAGTTTCCAGTCAAATAATAGGTGAAATTCCTCGCTAGATTGTGGGCGAAAAACGGAAAAAGTTACAGCTTGTAAGCTATAAGAGCAGGCTTTTCCACGAAAATAGGATAAGCAAGAGATTCATCAAGTGGCCCTTGAACTATTATTTGTAAGGATGAACCAATCAACCAAAACTTCTTGATATTTCGACAGTAAAAAATGATAAGAAAAAGATAAGCAAATAATTCAGAAGTATTGTTTTTTCTTGCTTTTCTACAACTAAATCGTCGATATAAGCAGTGTTATGAAAAAAAGTGTTATAAAAAGCGTTCGTCGTATAGCCACTTGCCGCCGCCTAGGCGGGCCCAGACGAAATATTTTTTTTTATATAAAAAATATTTAAATATTAATAATAATAATAAATTTAAATAAATAAAAACTAAAAAAATAGTTAATCAAGGTGAATAATAATTAACAGAATCATTTTTCAGAAACTAGTTCTCATATTCATCGTATTCATCTCTAGTATGATCTAATCTGAATCAAATACTTCATAATCTATAATATGAATTATGATCTTGGAAAACATGAATAAACAAGATTTATAAAATTCTCAATATAAAAAATTGACTGTGTTCTATCTCGAAAATAAATTAATACGATTATTTTTATTATTCTTATATATTGTGTCTACTTGTTTCTTATATAGTCTCTTAATAGTGTTCATTATTTGTTGGATGTGATTGACAATTTATTTTAGTTTTATGTATTTTGTATTTGTTTAATAATTTAGGTTGATACACCAACTTAGATCGATGTATACATTTTTAGACAGTTAAGGTGGATGCCTACCCAGCTGGATCTAGGTGGCCAACTGGGCAGTTCGGGTCGCCCATGCTCTATGCGGGACGACAACCTGCCACCTAAAACCTAGACAATGCCTAGACGCGACTTTTAAAATACTGAGTGTAAGCTTCCTTAGAGCCAATGCTATGCTTCCTTGGGCAACAAAAAGATTGGACACTCTCCAAAATCGAGACCATAACCCTCGACCTTTATTTATCCATCGACCCAGACAACGACAGTAAGACAGAGAAACCTTCCAGCAATGTTGGTATAAAAAATAAATAAAATAAAATAAAATAAGGTACCTGATGATGAAGACCAAATTCAAGAGATCCACTTATGTGACTGGAAGATTCAATAGTTAGCTGTGCAAGAATATCAGGGTAAACCTCCACCATGTGTGATAGCAGTGAGAAATACTATCCAAAGAAAAAAGAAAGAAATATTAGTTTCCATAAATTCCAACATTCTTTGACTAGGAGGAAAAGATACCTACGCTGTGACAGAGTTTGGGGTATTTCAGCATGTCAGGAGTGATGAGAGGGGCGATGCAGTGAAGACCTGCATATAGCACCTGCAAATATAATATGGCCAGATCGATTGATCAGTTGGAGTTCTCTGTTTTGGTTTACTTTCAAAGAAAAAGGAGTCATCTTCTTCTATAGTAATATTGAACCACACACCTGAGAAATAGTCGCACCATAAGCTTCAATTGGTTCAGCTGCAAAGTCAACCTGAAAAATATCTTTATCTGAGAACTCAAAGAATCAAAAAGAAAAGCAGGTAGAAATAATCAATTACTTAACTCGTATATCATTCACAATAATCTAGAGCCCGATATCATGTTATGCAGGGCTAAATGAATGGGTTAAAAAAACAAAGGGTAAGTTTAATAGCACGGATTTAGTGAGATTTTGAGAAAACTATCCTACTAAATAGTGTTCGAGGTCCCTAGGAGGCCATGGCGCTGCCTAGCGTCTAGAAGCAGGTGCTTAAGTGATATTTGGGCAGAGCGGAAGGCGATTACACATCCAGCTAGGCGGGTTAGACAACAACCTACTCGAACCGAGCCACTAAATCTCTAGTTTACAAGCAGTGATGTATAGGGAAACATTTTCCCTAATCAAATGAGAAAGTGTGAGAAAATATAGAAAATTATTTCCCATATAAAAGTGTAGGATTCATTGAGATAATTAAAATTTTTGTTGAAATTATTAATTTATCTTTTCCTTATAAAACTAAAAAAATAATGAATTTCATTTTTGTATATCGACCCGATATCCGAAAAATAATTACACATATTTTTTAAATTTCTTTTATATTTTATTTTTCTCATATTTTTTGTAGTACACAAATTTTTCTCTGTTTTTATTAGAAATTTCGAATCCACAACACCTGAAATTTAACTTATTATTTATTTATTTATTTTATTAATATTTTTGGGTTAATACTTGAATCCCTATATCCAAATTCGTAGCTAAATTTTTTCGGGTAAGAATTTTACTGTATAAACTCAAAAAATTATCCAATACCCATCGGGTCTCGGTTCTGACATCCCAAATTCAGTAGGAAATATGAACACGGAGTTGGATGAAGAATTGACGAAAAAACAAAAAATTTAATTTATTTTAAATTTATTGTTTTAATAGAAAATTGACGACAAATTAGTAAATTTACCTAAATTTTCAAATACTTAGATGAAATTATCCTAGCTACTGAACATGAAATTTCAAAATACTACCATATACCAAAACCCTAAAATTCCATATATTTCAACCTACTAAACACAATATAAATTATCTTATCCTACTAAATACTATGTCATATATCGAATTCATCATGTCAACTAAATGGATCCAAAGTGAAAATATGGAAATGCATTCTGACAATTTTCACGCTTCAACTTATGGCTTTTGCATTTCTAAAGAGTTTACAGGCTACATGCATCATAGATTTAATTCAACAGTGGATCCAAGGTTCAGCGGTTAGTAACGCTATGAAGCACTGAGAAAAAGTACCAATACAAGTCAAGAGCTTCATGAAGGTTAATTTATGCTTTACTGCATCAGTTTGGATTTCCATGTGATCTGAATTAAAATCACAAATTTTCAAATTTATATTGCTGACATGTTAACTTGCCAACTATCCTTGTTGAAAAACACTGTTTCCTCGTATTATTCTGATAAGGAAATAAGCAACGCAGATAAAGATGAGACTTAAATTGAAGGGTGAAAGAGTTACCAGATCCTTTGAGCATAGGTTTGATAGAAGTTGCAGAAGCGCACGCAAATCCTTATATTTCTCCACATCTAATTCCGTTTGCAAGCGATTTGAAAGACTCAACGAAATCTGGGAATTCCCAAGATAATGCAATTATTGAAATAATTATTGGTATACGAATAATGAATGCTGTTTTACTTGGGTATGAGATACCATTGGATTGGAGAACCACCAAACAAAAACAACCTGAAGGATATTTTGTTCCGTATGACCCAACTAACAACTGTACGACCAACCTATTCACTCATACATCCAGTAGCACAATAATCTGTTATCGGCTCCAACCATCTATCCGGGAACTAAGGCCCTCATTCAATACACCCGACAGTCCAAGAGAGCTAATGATTCAAGTAATGCAGGGAAATGGAAAAGACCTGGATAGCCTTAAATATCTTGTAGTTGTGTCATAAATATTCTGTTGTATCCTGGCATTTAAAACCAACATTTCTATGAATAAAGATATGAAGGATCCTGAGAAGTATCTTAATCTTGAAGGATTCTGAGGTTCTCCTAATCGAGCCTCAATCTACTTAATATAGGGAAGAAGGACGAACAAAGCTAAGAAACACTTGATCAAATTTCAGAGACATCATGTGAGATACATTTGAGGTCACAGATCAAAAACATGGGAATGCAACCAACATTTGAGGTCACTGATCGAAAACATGGGAATGCAACTTGGTATCGGAGCACCAAGTTGTGACAGAATCCTCAACTGCACCGGTGATGGCCAACACCAATGAGGATCAGCAAATTAACAGAGATGACGGTGCTCTTAAGAACCCAGGCAGGAACAGATTACCGCAACCCAGCAAACGTTGCTCAACTTGGTCCAATGACGGGACACCACTCCGGATAACACCGGAACGGTGGAGAATGATAAACAACAGGAATGCCGGAGGTCCCCCAGCAACAGTCAGCGGTGAATCCACAACAAGGTCGTGGAGAGTATCACCGGCAGTCATTTAGCACTGCCCACCGCCAGGGAGTACCAACCCCATGAGGATTATGATTAACGCCCGAGGAGAGACGACGGCCAACACGCGCCACTCTTGCTGGGACTTCCCATTTTTTTCTGACAAATCAAACACATAAAGCTGGATTAGCTGGGCTAATAACTTCTTCAGCCACCAGTGTATTCCTTACGGTGACCGGGTCGCCACTGCAACCTTTCACCACAACGGCCACATGTAGGGAGCACGATAACCAAATTTCATATTATCTAATTTTTTAAAATATATTACTATTATTAACATTTAAATAATATTAATAAAAATAATACACAAAATAATTATAATTAAATTTATAATTGTTTTATACG
>JAOYMZ010005197.1:0-23275 GCA_025802335.1 Pinguicula primuliflora | reverse complement strand
CCCCACGCTGCCACGCACCCAACTGGGGCACTGTAGTCATCTTTAAAATTTTTCTTGGATCTTGCAACTGCAGCTGAGACGAGCAGTGATGCAGTTATTTTCATAATTCCATTGCCATCAGAGAGAGGGATTGACATTGTTGATGGAGGGACTGATGTGGTGAATCCCTGTGTCTGTGTGTGATAACTGCTGCTATCTTCATGATTCTATTTTGGCTTGGATCCTCTTTTCCTGGATAAAGAAAAAGTCTACTGACTATGCACAAGCAGTGCTGTTATATTAGTTTGGTGCTGTCGCCTAATCGTTGGGATGTCGTTTTCTGACTTGCCAGGATTCCACTTATAAGTCCGCCTAGGCGCTGAAGAGCCCGGGCTGCTTAGGGTTCGATTAGGACTTTCTCGAAACACTGTTGGTGTGAGGATATTTTGGCTTCATCTTATACTAAGCTAGGCAGGAGCCTTTTTTTGGGTAATTTATTTATATATTTCGTTTACATGGAAAACACATCATTCCTTCCTTGCAGAAATAAACAAAGATTCTTAAATGCATGGAACTAAATCTCAAATCTGCCTCCATTCCTGATTCTCTTCCATGGGGATACCAGAAGAAGGTGGCATTATTACTGTCGATGAATGACAGAGATGATAAAGCTGCGAGCTTGATAAAATGTGTTGGTCACGAAAAGGGATACCTACCCCTACCCCTACCCCTACCCCTACCCCTCCCTGCAAATGGGAAGAAGATGAAGATAAGTTTTGCCAGTTCAGATTCGGATCCTGATCCCAATGAGAATAACCGGCGGAGTTCATGTACGGCCACTGGTTGTTAGCCACAAGTTGCATCAATCCCTCTTCTTCTTGCTCCTGCTGAGTTTGTTCCTGTGTCATCATCAGAGGTGGGAGCTTCTCGATTTCGAGCTTTGCTGTATCTAACAACCAGTCCACAACTTTACTCGGCTGGTTGAGCCCGAGGAGTTGTTGAAGATCATAGAGCTGGATGGCAATGCGAAGAGGGAGGCTGATGCGACGGTCTCGTAGTCCACGGATAGTGCAGACCTTGCTGTGCTGGGGTTTGCCGCCGGGAGAACGAGAAGCACGGTAAACTCGCGGGTTTTTAAGGGATGGATACCATTCTGGGGAAGAGGAGGAGGAGGAGTTGGTGTGGTTGTTGGAAATAGGATGCATTGTTGCTTGGCCTTGGCCTTGATTCATCCTCATGTGCCAGAAAAAAATCCGAAAATCCGAATCAAAATGGATCGGGTCCTGAGCTGTTCACCTCAACGTTCAAACTAGAGGCACTTCACCTATTGAAACAAATTTGAATAAGCAAGAGTCAGTATTTAATGCCGGAGAAGGAGGGAGAACACGAATGCATGGAGTGAATGTACTTTTGTTCCAGAAATCGTGCGTTCGTACAATCACCGGTGCATTATCATGCTGTAACAGTAGGGCTACATCCAAATCCATGGCGTTTGTAAGAAACAATCCAAAGGTACAGCCATAAACATAAGCCGTATGAGCTTAAGAACACAAGAATTCCAAGGACTGAGGCTTGTAGGCTTGCAGTTGCAGCTGCAGGAACTGGAAAACCTTGTTATATGTCTGGTTTGAGGGAGACACAGGAGTAGGTGAAAAATCCGAGCTGTGTAAGAGTTTTAGGAGAGAATATTGTCACCGGACAAGGAAGAAAATGGAGAAGAGTATGGAGGGAGGATTCAGCATGAAAACAAGAGTTTCTTTTTTTTCCAGTTTTGTATCTGGTTAAGGTACTGTGAGCAGAACACAAACAAGTTGGTGTGTTTATATGTAAGAGTTGCCTGGAATGGATGTGGAGTCTTAAATCAGGATAATTAATGCTGTAGTATCATGACTTCAAATTTTTTTAATGAGAGACCGCAGGTGCTTGTATTTTTTTTGGTTGATTATCCTGTCTCGACGGCAAATTTTGGTTAGAACGAAGAGGGCAGGTTAGTCTAAAAAACTGAATTCTAAGTTAAATTTAAGGATGATAATATGGCTAGTCGGGGGTTCAGTCCCGATCTGGGTGTGGGGCGACCCGAGCCTGCCTCTCTCGGGTCAGGTCATGCTGGTTGGTTTGGGTTTGACCGGGGGGAAGGCAGTGGCGCAGAGTTCCAACTGGAAAATCAATGGTACGACTGAACTCTCCGACAATGGTGGACTAGGTACGTCCTCGAAATCTCACCTCCTGTCCGGGCAATAGGCTCGACGGGTAACCTCACAGAATTATCTTACACAGCACACACAACCCCATCCTCACATCCGACCTAATAGGATGGCTCCCAACTTAACCGCATATCCCTGACGGTCGTATAAGATTAGAACTAAGCTCATGAAGGGAAAGCAAGTAGAACCCACTTCTGTATCAGGGAATAGTATCACGGCGGACACATCGAAAGACAGAGTTAATGTGTTTAATAGACTTGGTCAGCTAGATGAGGAGGAATTTGTAGATGTGGAGAAAAGAGAAGAGGGAGTTAATTTCTTTGTAACTAATTTCCCAAGAGACTTGAATCCGGAAGAACTGAAAGAGATACTGGGTCAGTAAGGAACACTAGTGGATTTTCGTGTAGCCAGAAAGCAGTCTGTGATGGGGTTACCTTTTGGTTTTGTATCCTATATTGGAAATGACAGTATCGAGGACATTCTACTGAGGCTAAACAGCTTGTGGATTGGCAATTTTAGATTGCGAGCTAATGTAGCTCGTTATGAAAAAATGAGCAACAGCACAGAGGTCAGGCGAACACAGCAAGGGACATACCCAGTGAGGATGAACAGTTACAGGATCAGACAACATACAAGGAAATGCCGGGAAACAAGGAGAATCAAACAATGAGAGCAGATGTGTACATCAATGGGAAAGGAAAAGAAAAGTTAACAAATCAATCACAAGTAAAAATGCAACAGGAGGAACTCCTTGTACTAATTAGAAATGATGATCCTGAAATGAGATTCAAAACTGTTACCCAAGGCACAAAATGGTTGCGTTACAGCAAGCTACGTCAGTTAAGAAATCCAGAAGGAGAGCTGGTGTTCAGGACAAAATTAAGAAAAGGAGGATATGCTGGTTTAAAAATATGCAGTGTGGGAGATTGCATGATAATAATTGTGGATGAACATGGAGGTGATGAACTTAAAGAATTGCTCAAGGTAGGCATAGAGTGGCTGCTGGAATGGGTGAAGAATGTGACAGAGTGGACTGAACAATCCCATAACAAATTTTGCAGAAGGTGCATTAAGTTATTTGGAATACCATACTCGTGCTGGACTGAAGAGATACTGCTGAAAGTAGGAGGTCGAATAGGAAATGTAATCAAAATATGTCCCGAAACACTCAACAAGGAACAGTTGGAGTTTGTCAAAATGATAATAAGAACAGAAATTCATAAAAATGTTCAAGGAAAATTGTGGGTGACAATTGATGGAAGACAATATGAAGTAACTGTCAAAGAAGTAGAAGAAAATGAGTACTTGAAATATCGTTTCCCAAACAGAGGATGAACTAAACAGCAGCTCAGAAGAAGATTCGGAGGATATGTACTGTGAGAATCACCCTCAACAAAGCAATGGTGACATAAAACAAAATCTTGTGAAGGATGGGATAGCATACAAAATGAACAATGGGATAGCATGGATTTGGGAAGGAAACAAATATAAATTCATCTGGGGTGTGTTTGCTAAACGGATTACACCGTGATAAACTCATGATTATGAAAGTAATTCATTTTAATCCTTTGTTCAGTATCAAATTTAATTTTTTCCGGGTGGGAGGATTCAATCCTCCGACCCGTTTCTAATCCTGCTTTATGTAGGATTACTCTATCCCTACAAAATGACGTGATTATTTTATCCGATCTTAAAATTACTTCATACCCTTCATCTTTTTAACATAATTACAATATACCATCCAATCCTAACCAACTAACACGCCACTTCTTTCTTTCTCCCCGCGACAGAGTTCTCCTTCATTACCGCGAAAGAGCTATTCTTTCGGTTTATGCTGTCCGTTTAGAGTTGGGTTTATGCTGTCCGTTTAGAGTTGGGTTTCTGATAATGAAGGAAAATGATGTTGGCAATAGCAACAGCAATGGTTCGACTAATGTGCTTGTTGTTGCTGGATGTAAGAGCTGTTTTATGTATTACATGGTGCCCAAACAGCTTGGAATCTGCCCAAAATGCTGTGGAAAACTCCTCCATTTTGATCGAACCGAGAACGGCTCAACTGAGCCTTTTTTTCTTCAATTTTTTTTCCTTGTGTTCTCTTGTAGTTTTAACCCTTGTAAAACTGTAAAACTCTCCTTTCTAATGTTATGATCGAGTTATTTTTTTTTGGTTCTGTGTGCTGTGTTCTATGTGGGGATGGATGGGCCTAGTTTCCATTATTGCATTTTTTTGGGGAACCATAATACTGCCTTAGGGTATTATGTGGTCTGGATGGATCATGGGAAATAATCCTACTGTGAGAATGCTTTTCCAATGGCTTGAAGGAAAACGGTTTTATGCTTATGCCATCACCGATGCTCTATCGTAGCATGCTCTCTGAGCACTAGGATCTAGTGGATAAGAATATGGTTGATCTAGAAAGGGCTGAGAACTTGGATGTTTTAGTAGCATGCGATCCATCTAACCAGTGCAGTACTTTGGACAAAAAATTTGATGAAAGATTGAGTTTTGGCAGAAATTTTCCATAGGCAAAAATTTGATGAAAGATGATATTTTTAAAAAGGATATTAATGTAAAGTCACAAAGAATTTGAATATATAACAATGTTATCCCACATTTTCACAATCCCACTTCATCCGTATAGTTATTTGTCTAGCGAACGAGTTGATTAATCCTTAATCCCAAGTAATCCCACATTGTAGGATTAATAAGGATTCAGTCTATCCTGCTACCGAACACACCCTATGACTTATTTAAACCTCTGTTTGGTCAATGTGTTCAATCCAATGGCGGAACGGGGCTCATATTTGGGCATGGGCTAAAATTTTTTTTGTTGTGGCGGACCTAATTCAAGCTTATAATCTTCTTGAAAACTAAAAATCGGGCCCGGACTGTATGACCACTCCCTAATTTCACCCTTGATTCAATCCCAATGTTCCTACCATGATACTCATATCCAGCGTCCAAAGCAACGTATTAGACATATAAATAGCCCCTCCTGCTCCACACAGGTTAAGATGTCTCCATCAGAATCATCATCTAAGTTCGAACCTAAAATAACTTCAGCAAACATCTCCTCTAATAATGTATCAGCCACATCAACAGGTATAACACAGAAAATAAATATCAAGAATCAGCTCCATTCTCAGGATAATACTGAACCTTATTCTCAGCGGAAACAGAGGGTGATATTTTTTCTGTTATATTTCAAGAAATGGCTTTCATCTTTTTTTGGGTAAGTGTTTAAAATTTTTTTGGGATAAGTGAATGGCTTTCATCTTCCGAGGAATCCCTTCCTAAATTCACTTACAACTTGTCCAAGCTAACCCAAATTCCATTTAACTGACATAGCAAAAGCTAAGTAACACGATATTTAAGATATCTTATAAATCCATATCTTTGTCCCAACTTATCCGGGTTTTTGGAAGATGGAGGTCGACAATCCTTCCATAGGTATCAAAGACTTTGACATCTCGTTTCTAGTCCATGTGATAAGAAAATTTGTGAAGTATAAGTTAGAGATATCTTTGTTGTTATAAATCAAGGAAATAAACTCAAGATTATTAAGAATAATTCTCCTTTTGCTTTAGAAAATATCCTCTCAAAACTAAAGCACTCTACCATCTTGAGAACTCATTGACTCGAGAACTCATAAGTCTTGTTACATCTCAGCAGGTGCTTATATATAAAACCCCTATGACTAGTTCTAATTCTAATAGAACTATAAAACCTCTTATATTTAGATAACTATTAAATATAACTCATGTCTTATCTTAATCACTTTTAGTAGGATTAGGATTCCTTGTGGTCCAAACTACTCTTTCAAGCTTAATCCAACATTCTCACTTCTAAGCTTGAAATCATTCTGTGTCAAGTTTTGAACTCCTATCAAGTCTCTCATCTCTTTAAAATTGATTTTTCCTAAAGCCTTAGTCAAGATGTCGGCCTTTTGCTCGTTCCCGGGTACATGCTCGATCTCCACTTGTTCATTCTCGACACACTCTCGTATGAAGTGATGCCTAGTGTGTACATGCTTGTTGCGTTCATGGAAGACATGATTCTTGGTAAGTGCTATTGCAGACTTGTTGTCAATCTGTATGATCACCTTCTTGTTTAACTTACTCGTGGTCTCACCAACGTGTTCCTGAAACCAAATGGCTTGATTTGCTGCCTCTGTTGCTGCCATGAACCCGGCCTCACAAGAAGACAAAGCAGCAGTGTCTTTTTTCTGTGAACACCATGTGATCAGACAATTATTAAAATAGAAAATATGTCCAAATGTTCTCTTTCCATCATCTGGATCAACATTGTGAGAACTGCCACTGTACCCAATTAGGCTAGGTTCCTCTCCTCGCTTGAACACAAGACCGTACCCAAGTGTTCCTTGCAAGTAACGTAACACTTGCTCTAATGCCGTGTCATGTGATTCCTTTGGATCTTGCATGTATCTGCTTAACACACCAACACAAAAGGAAAGATCAGGTCTTGTATGAAGGAGGTATCGGAGACACCCTATATTCTTTTTCATCCACTCCTTGCTCCTCCTGAGACTTCGAAAACTTCAAGCCAGAATCCATTGGAGCTTGAATCGCATTACATCCTTCCATTCCAGCTTCTTCTAGAATTTTCAATGCGTAATGTTCTTGTTTCAAAGTAATCCCGGTCTCATGTTGATGCACCTCAATCCTGAGATAATAAGTCAGGCTTCCAAGATCACTCATCTCGAACTTAGTTGCCATTCCTGTCTTAAACTCATGAATTGTCTTCAGCTTGGACACCGTGACAAGCAAGTCATCTACATAAACTGCTACTAGAAGGAGATCTCCCTCTTCACCTTTCTGGTATAACGACGGCTCCTTGGTGCACTTGGTGAACTTTAGGTCTTTGAGAATCTGATTCAAGTTATTGTTCCATGCCCTTGGTCTTTTTTTGGATATGTAAATTTTATTTCTGAAAAAAAAAATTTACAGTATACATCATGTTTTTTGAGTCATGCCCTGCATCATAAAGTCACTTGACCTCAATCTTTGTCATCTAAGTTCAATTCTAATGGTTCAAGCCCAGGTAGACTCGTGGATAGTAGTGCTTGTCAGACTTACTTGAAAAGTTTGCCTGTTTGGGGTCCTAAAGGGAGCGTGACTGATAATATATGTTTAGGAATTCAAAGCGCTCGTATTTATGTATAAATGTAATCATGAAATTCATGTTAATAAAGATACATGGAATTAGTGCCTATCCTGAATATTATTACTTTGGCTTAATATGTCGAATTTATTCAAAAAATCAATCACCGTTCACCGAAATAGATGCTATCATAATTATCAGCGCATCATATGGTTCGATTAGAGATGTTAGTTGATATGATTTCGACGTACATTATTAAAAATGACAATCAATATTACGGCAGTTTTGCCACCAACAAACTAAAAGCGTATGACTGTGTTTAGCGAATCTAACTGATAAGGTGACTGATGACTGATTTTCGTACAATGACATAAAGGACATTATTTTATATTGTTATTGTATTTTTTAATAATATTCTATATCATAATTATTATTAAATAAAAAACATTTCTAACTTTAATGATTCTAATTTATTATTTAAATAAATAATTATTATTTTAAATATTAACAATTATGCAAACAGACTCTCATATATATACATCTAATCAGTAAGGCAAGCTATTAAAATCCAGGATATGTCAACAAATGTTCAAGAAGAGAACCCTAAATATGAAGATCTCCCAACATGGGAACTTGCTAAAAATGTTCAGGTCACAGTCAGACTCAGATTTTATGCAACATAATTTTTATAAGTGTCCCAGATTAAAAGATTTAATTGAATATATTTTCCTTTTTTTATAAATAGAGTGTGAGCTGTGAACACCAAACCAGATGAGAGACAAATTCCTATAAATTTCTTTTCCTTGTCTATCTCTCACAATCAGTATCTTTGTTCACCTTTTCTTTATCCACAGAGTTGACTGAAGGGCAAAAATCCATTGCTCTTTGTTTTTTCACACTTGTTCAGGTTAGAATCAAAGCCATGGAAGAAGGTGATATCATCCATTTAAGCAACCCGTTCATGTCGAAAAAATCGTCCGAATGCATTAGTATTCTTGTTGTGGATGATGATTTAACTTGCTTGTCAATCCTTTCATCCATTCTCAGGAAGTTCAAGTATAGAGGTAACGTACACATATGCCATATATTTACCTAGATTAAGCCTTTTGGTCCTTGGTTATATTTAACAAAGTGTTGCAGTTGTGGCAGTGAAACATCCTACAGATGCTCTACACACTCTCCGAATCAATGGGGGCGGATTCGATCTGGTCATATCCGATGTTCACATGCCGGATATGAATGGATTTCAATTGCAACAAGCCATTGCTCAAGAGTTTCAGATTCCTGTCATTTGTGAGTTGCTGTTCTTTTTGTTTTTTTGCTGTGTCATGATTTGTGGGGATTTGTTGGTTTATTTACCTTTTTTTTTCCCTATCTTCTTGTACAAAATAGTAACATCAGCTGATAATAACGAGGGTATTGCATCCAAAGGCTCTGTATGTGGTGCTGCATGCTTCATATTGAAGCCTGTAAAGCCTGATGATTTAAGAGATCTTTGGCAATTGGCACCAATGAACAAGAGAACACAAGTTGAGGTTATTCAAGATGAACATTCAGTGGAGTTGAGCAATTCTGCTACAATGACTACTGCCTCAAGTTCGTCCACGGTTACGACGAATAAGAAGAAGAACAAGAAGAGGAATGCAAATAGAAATGGGGGTTGTGATGGAAAACAAGGGGAGAGTTGCTCTCCATTTCCTACACTGAAAAAGCCGAAAATCGTCTGGACTAATGCGCTTCACAACCGTTTCTTGGAAGCTCTTCGAAATATCGGCCTTGATAGTAAGCTGCTTCTCGCACCTATCAACACTATAAACTTTTGGATCTATAAGCATTTATCTATTTATGTTTTGCAGGAGCTGTTCCAAAAAGGATTTTGGAGCTAATGGATGTTCCTGGATTAACAAGAGAAAATGTTGCTAGCCATTTGCAGGTTCGAAAATCAATTTCTTTCTTTATAGATTAAAATCATGATAACATGTTACATTATATTCATATTATGAAACCCATGCAGAAATATAGGATCTTCCTGAGGAGAGTTACAGATGCTAGCTTCAGAATGCAACATAATGCTGATGGTCTGAGCTTAAGCCGGAACCCGGAAAAAAATCTCGGATCCTTAAGTGCAAGCACTTCAACAAACACATTACTCACCCGTTTCAATCAGCCTTCACCTCCATTGCAGGATTTAGATCCTCCATCTTACACAAGTATAGTGAAACCCACAATCCAAAACCCTATTTGGCTCCCTCCTCAGAATGATCTTCAAGCACATCCACGGAGTAATAACTATTATGAGAATCTCATTCATTCAATTCCAAGCCATCATTCTAACCTGCCTTTGGGTAATTTCTCCGGTTTCCTACGGGCTTGTTTGGATACACCCATCCCTAGGAACTATACGGGATACATTTTCAGAAATGGATTAGGTCAACCTGATGATCATCATGGATTAGGGCAACAATATGATAATCTAACAACTTGTGCAGATCCAAGGAACTCCCTGAATGAGGTACACACTATCACTATTTAAAGTTATGTATGTTGATAATTGTATCAAATAGATCGAGGCAAATAAGGTGTTTGCACCATTCTCTTCAACCTAAAATAAAATGATACTCGCATCAACCCATTAGACCATAGTGTAGGACCTCCATTTAAGTCTCTCTGAGCCAGAGATGGGGGTTCTAATTCCACTGGTGACAAGGAATTCGCCTGGGTCACGACCGCGGGCTTGGGCCCTAGTATTGCCGGTTCATGAGTGGAGTGGTTTTGCATGAACCCCTATACATTAGTCGAGGACAGGAATGTAAAAGGATACCATAGGTACCAAAAAACCCATTAGAGTATGCTTTGAATGCCCTCTCTGCTGCCTGCCATCTCCTCTAATATTTGCTGAGACCAATATCATAACCTTACAATACATTTTTTTCCTGATATAAGGTAGGTGGAACTATTGTTGCAAACTCCAATTATTGTGATGGTGTGACTGATTGGGACACCATTCTTCAATCCTCTCATACAATTGGGAATCAGGCAAGTAGTATATATTACAGCCATGTTTGGTTTGGGTAGTAAAGCTGTAATGGCTAAGATTTGTACTGTAAGAAGATTATTATAACCTATCTCAAAATGTCCTAACCCAAAGTTTACTTCATGCAGCAATCAAACAACCCATCTTTCCATATCTCCCAACAACTTGCAGACTCTTATCAGCTCAACAAAGCAGTCATTCCACCATCTTATAAGGTATGCCGTTCTTCAAAAATAAATGAAAATTTATAACTTTAATAGCACTTCATATCATGTGTATCTCACTTTTTCTACCTATGAAACGGCAGCCAGTCTGCGAAAGTTCAACGCATTTTCTTCTATTCGGATCTGCTTCTGAGATCAATATAATCCCCCAATCTCCAGCTGAGGTATCACCAAATTAACATGATTTTTACTATGACAAATTCTCAAGTCCAATGTCTAGAACAACACATTTACAGGCGACATTGTCGCCCATTGTCAGAATTGAACCTATCGCATGGAAAACTAATACATAAGTGACCTATGTTATGGATTTGTTGGTCTCATGTGTATAGATTTTTCATCTGTCGGCCGATTTAGACCGTGGACAACGACAATAGTGAGCATAACTCTTATGAATTTATCTGGATTATGAATTGGGTGCATATATTTTTTTTTGCAGCACCTTGAAGAGGAATTTCTCAACTCATTGATTGCTCCGTTCGACGAAGCTCCTACCCTCACTGGAATCTTATCAAAGAAAAATTAAGTGCTCTTCTTTTTCCAAATGTGTGTAATTTGCTAATAATGTGGCATCAAACATTGCTGTAGGGGGTACTGCAAACTAGTGAAGGTGGCTTTACCATCACTTAGATCATGTTAAAGTATGTGCTGTAACAATAGTGTAGTTTCTAGGGATTCTAATGGGCTTGGACTCGGTCTAAAGGCCCATAAAAATTTGGACTCCTATATAAATGTGGACTAATGGTTGTACTATGATTTTTTTAACAAAAAAACTGGTTTTATTCCTAGAATATAAGAATTTTACAAGTACATAGGATTTGTAGTCAAAATAAACTATCTCCCATGTCCTCAAAAAAATCATCTGAGAACGGATATATACTTCCCATATCACACAAGCGGTCATCTGAATACCTATTGGCATCTAGTTTCTTTATTCTGCTACTTCGATAAAGGTTTAATGTGAGAGTTTTCTTCTTTTTTTCTTGACTTCTTCGAAGCTGATTGGGATAGTTCTTGTTGTTGCAAAGCAGCCATGTCTGAGGCTGGGGGAAGAGTCTGTACTGGTTCTGTATCTGTTGAGTACGAAGACTAAGGAATGTATGGAGGTGTCATAGGATCAAGTGTTGCCATCCTTGGCTCCTTATCTTCATACTCTTCTATTTGTTCATCATCAATAGCTTCAGTTCTTTCCTTTTCATTTGAGCTGAACATATCACCATCTGGAGCCAAATCTCAACGTATAAACTTCCACCTTTTGATAGACCGTATTCATGTTGTTCTGCAGATTTGGCTTCTGTATGATCTACTGATATCATTTCTTCCCCATCTACAATATCCGCCCAGCTTCTGCATTGTTCTCTTGCTGATTCACTTGGCCCAGGATTTGTGATCATCCTCAATTCTGCAGCAACATGTTCCTATCCCTCATTTTTAACAGGAGCTTGTTCAAATGATTGCCTTTTAGCCGATTCCAGCCCTGCAGCAGCATGTGATTTAGCTATTTGCAAATCTGCAGCTGATTCCAATCCTGCTGCAGACTTGAGGATAGTTGCATTAGTAAAGTGGGATGGAGCCTCTCTGTTGTCTGGTGCTGCTGCAATCCTGGAGATTATCAGCACCTCAGATGAATAATCTTCACCAAAATCAGAAGCCACAACTGGTGCAATATCGCTATAATGATCTGAATCTTTCTCAACAGCAGTTGAACAAAGCCGATTCTCAGGAGATACCGCCGAGACTGCTGCATCAGTTAGTTGTGAATTAGTAGATTGAACTGAATATTCTCTGTTCTCTGATGTTGTTGTAAGCCTTTGTTCATCAGAATTTACAACTGCTGCACCAACATTAGTCTCTGAGTATTTTGCTCCAATATTAGGAGCTTCTGCTGTTGCGATATCACCATTCTGTTCTGAACCATGCTCAAGAGAATTTAAACAAATCCCAATCTCATTCGGATCTACTGCTGATACTGTTGCATTTGCCAGTTGTGGAGCTGCAGACTGGTTAAGACATGCTTGATAAACTGGCAGACTGGTTAAGACATGCTTGATGAGTATTAAACGACCTCCCATGCTTAGATATTTCGAACTCCAATTAGACAATCTGTTCTGAATCTTCAGTATCAACAATGTAAAAAGACTTGTATGTTTCCTGCCTCTATACAATGAGATTCCTAGATATTTGTGAGGAAATTTACTGTGAGACAAACCAGTCCATTCAACAATCTTGGAAACCGATTCTGCAGGTGCCTTGTCTGAAATGAAGAAATTACTTTTATGCAAATTCACTTTTTACCCAAACATATTCTCATATTCTTCTAGCACATTCATGGCCTCCTTCAAGGCACTCAGAGTACCCCTAGTGAACAAGATTAGATCGTCTGCAAAGCCAAAATGAGAAATGGTTTGGCAGCCCTGGGAAGGTCAGTAAGCACACCACAGTTTCTCTGATATAAGCTGGTTCAATCCCTTGCTCAAGGCTTCTGCTGCAATGACAAATAAAGAAGGAGACAGAGGGTCTCCTTATCACACACCTCTTGTAGAATGGAAGAAACCATGAGTTTGTCCATTCTATAAGATTGAAAACCAATTATTTAAAATCAGTTGTTTTTTTATACGCAATTGGTTGTATATTTATAAAAATAACAAAATTGTACATAATTACATAGTTTGGGTCACCTTTTGGGCCTTTAGCCCATTACCCACTGCCAGACCAAACAAAACCTTTATGGACTCTAAAATTTTAATGGGACTGGGTATTGATAGCAATGTGCGAGATCCTCTGTGCAGAATGATTGTCTTCTTGTTTTGCATGAATCTCTTGAGAGACAAAAGCATGCACATGATTTTTTTGTGTTTCGTCATCAAAATGATCATGTAAGATTGGTTTCGAAGTCCTCAGAACACGACTATTCCATAACCGGTTACATTTTTTATTTTTATTATCGAAAGTAACTGACAACTGTTTAGCTTGAGTTAAGGGCTTTACACTTTAGCGGCTTGGAAAAAGAGAATGCACCCCTTAATCCTCCATTGACGAACCTTTTCTGCCTCTCTAGTCGTATGGTCATAGTTAAGAGTAATGTTACTTGTACACACTTTATTAACATCATGCCACATGACAACCACATGTTATATTATTTATTTTCTTTTAATTGTGGTTTTGATTGTTGACACATCACAATGTCAACCAATAATGTCAAAAAAGTATGTACAAATAGTATTTTCCCATAGTTAAAGTACCGACTCTGCCATCGGTGCCCGATGCCCCCACCCACTGCCACCTTGCTTACCCCCTTTTCCCCTGGTTTCACTTCGTCTGTAGAAGAGGGTAGAGCTATTCCATTCCATAGCCAGAATCCTCAAACAGAAAGCTTATAGCAACAACACACTGGAAACAATTAGACTAGTAAATCGAAAAATTCGAACCAGACTCCAGTGTTTCATCCACACCCTGCCAACAACGATGTCACCTTTAGATTTCCAGGAATGTTTGAATGCGAGATTGAGGAAAATATTTTCACTTTAGCCCCCTAATATCCGATAAATTTCGTTCCTTCAGAATATCTCGTAATAGCATCAAATATGCTATCAAGTCCATGTAGGAATTTGAATAATTGATTCTCATCCTTTAGTAGTTGTTTATACATCAAAATATCAGCCGAGTCCTTCATAGGATTTGGACGTCGTCGGTCAACCTCCATCCACAAGTTTTTTGTGAGACTGCAGTATTATTCAATTGCTAACTACCCTTGTTTCAGATTGTCTGCATCTGTGGTAATATCGTAGACTTGGAGATTGTCCTCACCGGTTTGGAATATTTTCATCAAGCACTTCCGTTATTCCTGTGAATTTGGGAAATTCAAAAACTGTCGGGATAGGTTTTCCTCAATATTCTCAGTGATCCATCCATACACTTGTAGATCTCGCTCCCACCAAAGTTTGATAACTTGTTTCCGCTTCCCAGGGTAGTGCCGGATTTCCGGTGATGTGTTCAATACGTCCACGGCTCACTAGCGCGATCTCCATATGCTATTTCCCCATGGAATTGTTGTGATTGTCGAGTGATTCCTTGAGACAAACATCTCCATGATCGCCGCTCGGCACGTCATTTGCTGGAACTAACGCCGTTTGTTTTTCTTGCATAAATGTAGTCAGTTGCTCTCCAAGCATGCGAGCTGCCTTCGCGAGCGCAGTCGCCTCCCCCATGACCGTTCGTGTCTTCTAGTGGTAGATGATGAAATCGAGATTTGTCCCCTACTTCGATTCCATGAAGAAAAGAAAGACACAAGATGTGGGAAATTTTCCTTTGTATTGCTTCACACTTTACCAATACACAATATGCTCATATTTATATGCACTATAACTAAGTTAGGAGTATCCCGGGATTATAGAATCACATCCCCAGATATTAGGGAAAGATTACAAATCTTTCCATGCAAGTCTTTCTTAACTAAAAGGAGGAAAGCTAAATCATACTTAGGCCCTGTTTGCAAGTTCTGTTGAAAAGTGCCTTTTGGCTTTTCAATCGTACAAGTCCTTTTTACACTGTTTGCGATTTTGGCTTTTGGCGGTGGACTGGCGGTGGAAAAGCCCCCAAAAGCCCAAAAGCCAAAAACTCACTTTGAGTAGCTTCTGAGAGGCTTAAGGCGGTGACAATTTTGTAATTATTTAAAAATTCACTTTTAAGATAATTTTGTCTATATACAAATCGATAATACCAAATCACCCAAAAAATTTCTCTGTATTATATCCATTTTGTCACATTATTTTTTTAACTTTTGTCACAGTAAAACCTCAACTACAAACACTTTATAACTTCCTTATAAAAGCACTTTTTTTAAAAGCCCCTCAAAAGTCAAAAATAACTTTTCAGTAGAACTTGCAAACAGGGCTTAAAACCAACCCCTATATATTGATGGACTTGTCGGGGGGATCCTGGCCGACACTTCTTTGGCAGGTAAGCTATAACTAACTTTCATTTTAATCAAGTTGGAGCATATCAAACAAAGTCTTGAAGCACAATTCATTTTCTTTTTCTGGTTTCCCAATAATATTCTCTAATATTCAATCCATTTAGAGAAATGGTTTCCCAATAATATCGAATATTATAGAATATTATTGGGAAACCATAAAAATCCGGATATCTGGAGCTTAATCTGGCAGATAACTGTACGGCAAATATGGAAGCAGAGGAACGGATTGATTTACAAACAAGAGACAACTTCAATTGACGCTGACGGACTGATGATCGAGATACAGTTACATACCTGGCTACTCTTGCGAACTCACCAGAGAATGGATTTGGTGGTGGGACATGGTGATTGGTGTAGAGACCCAGCAAGTTGTATGAAATCCTAATGTAAATGGCGCAAAAGGTACTGGTCCATGAGGCCCAATACTTGTAAATATACACTATGTACATAAATAAAACTCAATCTTACTTACCCAAAAAAAAAATTAGATTTGATAAGTGCGATAGGCACAAGCCAAAAGTGCAGAATTTTCAATTTTTCCTTTTTTATTCTTGAAAATTGTAGCTTTGTCATTAAATCTAACAAGTACTATTTTTAGCAGTGTTCGATAGTGCGGCCGCCTAGGACACCTAAGCACCACCTAGGTGGCCGCACTCTCGAATCTGCACCGCTTTGGGCTAAATCGCCCATGCTGGGCGGCCGCCCAGGACGCCTAGGCAACCGCACAGGGCTGCCCAGGTCGCTTAGGCGGCCGTCCTCTTATTAGAGAAAAACTATTTTTCCCAAAAACAAATTAAAAAATTCATTTTGCCCAGCCGGCCTGAGCGCTGGGCGGCCCTAAAACATCCTAGGGCCGCCCAACGCTTTCTCGAACACTGATTTTTAGATGAAAGTTGGTTGTGCGCTTTCCAACCTATTCGGGATACAGTTGAGCACACTAGTGAAATAGAGTTTTTAAAACCGTGCATTTTTTTGGAAAAGTATGAGATTAATTTTTTAATTAATTTCTGGGTAAGACCGGGTTGAACCCGACCCGACCCTACGGAGCGGGGCGGGTTCGGGTCTTCCCCTTAGGGTGGTGGGGCGGATCTCGGGCAGCACTGGCCTACCCCGCCCCATACCCTGAGTCCCAGTTTTAGCCCGAATCATGTTTAGCTGGGCTAGCCCAACCCCAATGTATATATTAAAAAAATAAAATATTATTATTATTATTACTTTGCAAGCCACAGCCGGGAAGTCAAGAGACTGAAATTTAGTATTTTGGAAAGGAGTAATGAATGATATGCATACATAATTATGTACGGTCAATGACATGTTGACACTTGTTATTATAATTGGGTCCCTTAGGTTTAACACATTTATTTTGTGTGTGATTGAGTCTCACATCATACCATGTGTCAACATTCCATTAGTCATACATAATTATATATGAAAAAATTATGCAAGTTTAACATTATTGTTCGGAAATCATGTGATTGTACCGCAATACTCTAAATTCATTATTGGTTATTGGATCCATTTCATAATCGGTGACACCATAAAATAATTTACCCCATATATTCTTTATATCGAATCAGAATATGATTTTTGTTATCAAACTGGTTATTGCATATTTGAACTCGATATGAAGTGATTGTTTATGGAAAAAGCTAATTATACCCTCTGATTTGACATCATTACTAAATCTCATGATGTGGCAAAAATAACAATCACACTTTTTATTGTTTATCTTTTAATTATTTTTTTATGTGTGGTTGTAATTATTACCAATGTATGTATTTAGTAACTGTGTCAAATAATTGGGCATATATAGCATTGTCCATTCTTTACTTATATATTAGTTGCTGATTATAAGAAGTAAGACATAGTCTACTCAAGACTGCATCTGTTTACCATTTTAGTTGTCCTTTCTTTGGTGCAACATAGCCTATAAATTTCAAGACCATTTCATCTATTCAATAAGAGAATTTCAAGATTATGCTTTGCATAAGTTAGTCTACCATTTATCTCTTCATTTTAATCTGCTCAACAATAATTGCTCATGTTTTTAAAGGTCGGTGTCATAACCACTTTGGAACTGATGGGCTTCATCCCTTTTTCAGAAATCCTACTAGAAAAATTAGTTGCAAAGATGTCTGAAAACAATTTTGTTCAGTCAGCTATCCCTAGACGAGATAATCACTATGAACACTGGTTTATGTTGATGGAGATCCTTCCCTAATCTAAGGAATACAATAGACTCATTGAAGAAGGTGTTCCTGTGACAGATCTTGGAGTCATACTCATTAAAGCTCAGCAAATGCAGTCAGAGGATGCGAAACTGAAGGACAAAAGGTTGAAATACATTTTACAAACAAACATAGGAAGTCTGATGTACATAACAGCTACCCGTCCAGGTGTTATGTTTGTTGTCAGCTTCATCAGCAGGCTCATGGGAAGTCCATCAGAACCACATCTTCAAGCAACTAAGAGAGTGAGGTATCTCAAAGGCAAAACAGAGTACGACATTTTGTATAAACGAGGAGGAAATACAGAAATGCTAGGCTACTTTGTATTCAAAGTAGAGAAATAATATATATTGATAGAGAATCTTGGGAAACAATACCTTCCTTGATCATTTCTAAGTTAATTTATAGACAAATCTTTACAAACATAATCCCTTAAATTATGGGATTCATATATGTAAATATGATTTATTGTGAACACCTAAGTGTGAACATTTGACCAATAATCTAGACAAGTGTAAACATATGACTAATAATGTAAACACTAACTAACACTCTCTCTAAAGTTAGGTTGTGAGTGTCCAATACCTAACTTGAACAAAATATCATGAAATACTCGACCATTGACAATCTTGATAAGGATGTCTGCCAGTTGATCTTCAGATCGCACAAAAGACAATGTCACAATATGCACATCTAGCTTTTCCATTATAAAATGTCGATCGATCTTAACATATTTCGTTCGATCGAGTTGGACTCGATTTTCGAAGATATGTATAGTAGCTTTGTTGTCACCCATCAATAGGCATGCTAGCTCGGGTAATCATCAACTTCACTATCCACAATACTTCAGTTATTCCTCGAGCAATACCCTTGAACTCGGCCTCAGTACTCGGTCTAGCAACCACTTTGTGTTTCTTGTTTCTCCAAGTCACAAGGTTGCTCCCCACAAAGGTAAAATAACCAAATGTAGATCATCGATCTACTGGCCCTCCTGCCCAATCAACATTAGTATAGGCTTCAATCTTTAGATGTCCATGTCGTCTATATAGGACCCCAGTATCAGGAGATCCCTTCAAGAACCTCAAGATCCTCAAAGCTGTCTCCATGTGCTCTCTCCGTGAACTATGCATAAATTGGCTCACAACTCCAACTGCATGAGTGATATTCGGATGTGTATGTGCCAAGTAAATGAGCTTACCAACCAATTGTTGGTATCTCTCCTTATCTGCTTGTTCAACTTCTTGTATCATCTTCAGGCCATGGTTCATTATCATAGGTGTCTCTGCTGGTCGCACTCCAGTAGCCCAGACACAGGAAGAAGATCAAGAACATACTTCATCTGAGAGATATAGATTCCATACTTTAACCTCATAACTTCGATACCTAAGAAATATTTCAACATTGTTAGATCTTTCATCTCAAATTCCTAGAAAAAGTTCTTCCTCGGCTCCTTAATCTCATCAACATCATCTCCAGTAATAATCATATCATCCACGTAGATGATAAGATAGGTTATGCCTTAATCCCGACACATCAAGAATAGTGTATGATCAGAGTTGCTTTGAGTGTACCCATATTTCTCCATAGCAACTGTAAACCTTCCAAACCATGCTCGAGGTGACTATTTGAGACCATACAATGCTTTCTTAAATCGACAAACTTCTCGAGTACAAAAGTCACAAGAAAATCCAGGTGGTCCCTCACTTCCTCATTCAAATCACTATATAGGAAAGCGTTATTCACATCAAACTGGTGAAGATGTCAATCCAAATTAGCTACCATGGAGAAAAGGACTCGCAAAGTATCAAGATTAGCTATTGAAAAGAAAGTCTTCAAATAGTCCACCCCATAGGTATGAGTGTATCCTTTTGTAACCAGCTTTGCTTTAAATCTTTTAATCGTCCCATTTGCCTTCATTTTTATGGTATACACCCATCAACATCCAATCGATTTCTTCCCTCGAGGCAGTTCACATTTCTCCCAAGTTCCAAATTTTTTTAGAGCATCCATCTCATCTTCAATTACACGTCTCCAATCATGACTTGCCATAGCTTCAGTCACATTGTGAGGGATATCCTCATTATATAGGGCAACAACAAAGGCTCGGACACTGACAGACATACTACCCCTGACCATATCAGCATTGGTATATTTTTGAGTCTTCGTATCATGTTCAGGAGTAAATTTCTTCCTGACAACCCCCTATTAACACGAGCAGGTAATACATATTGAGGGGTGACTAGGCTCATAAATCCTAGATCATGGCCATTTTCCACAATATCCATAGGATGAACAGAAGACTCAAGAGATAGTGTACTTACTGAAATCTCCGTTGAAGAAGACATCTGAGGTTGCGCTTTGAGATTTGGTTGTACTATAACAACATCGTGGACTGGAGCGGGCAGTTTACCTGACTCATGGTTGGCTAGGTAGAACTCATGCATGAGGCACATGAACTGATGTAGATGGAAATGTGGCTGAGGCGGTAGATGGCGACGACATGTAAGGTATAGTAGTCAAATGTGATGACTCGCTGTGAGGTGAGCTAGTGAAGAGACAATCAAGGGAATAAGTCCTACTCTTCCCCTGAACCTTTGATTAGACAGTGGCATAATAGTACTCGTTCCCCTCAAAATCACAATCCATGGTAACGAACATATGGTGAATAACTGGGTTATAGTATCGATATCCATTTTGGGACGTTCACAAATTGACTTTTTCCTTTTGCGTTAAAGGGATACGAGTTGTTACACAAACTATAATATTTTGTCGGGAGAATCATTGACGTCACAACATCATCTTTTGGTGATGGATGTTAATGTACGTGAAAAAGTGGGGAGAGGAGGCGAGGAGGTAGAGATAGGATACTGTGGAAGAACCTTAAGGACGAGGCGGCTACCGCCTTCAGAGATAAAGTAGCTCCTACTTGTTTGGAGAAGATAATTGAGGATGCAGATCGTTTATGGGTTTCCATGGCTACAATCATTAGGGACACAATTAGAAAAATCGTAGGAGTAACATCCAACAGAGCGAGACTTGGCAGGGAAGCATGGTGGTGGAGTGAGGAGGTGCAAACGAAAGTTAAAGACAGATAAGATAGATTTAGGCAACTTATGATAGTAAATGGGGATGGGGAGAGGATGCAACGAAAAAGGGGCGTACAGCCAGGCAAGGACTGGAGCAAAATGGGCAGTGGCAGAAGCTAAAAGCAAGGCCTATGAGGGTATATATACGAGATTGGATACTAAGGAGAAGGCGCAAGATATATACAGGCTTGCAAAAATACGAGCTCGGAAGAGTAAGGATATTGATATTGTTAAATTTATCAAGAATGAGGAAGGAAAAATCCTTTTCTTGGAGGGAGATATAACAGAGAGGTGGGAACAATACTTCAGTAAATTATTTAACGAGACACGTGAATATAGTAGCTGTGTAGGGGATGGGGAGGTGCATCGATACATAAATCAGTATGTGGTTGGATTGATATCGACAGAGGAGGTGAAGTGAACCCTTAGTAAGATGGGAGGTGAGAAAGCAATAGGGACGAACAACATACCGATTGAAGTATGGAAGTGTTTAGGAGATACAGGAGTGAAGTGGCTAACGACTCTTTTAAACATTATCCTGACGATAGGAAAGATGCATGAGGAGTGGCGAAGTAGTGTAGTAGTTCCACTCTATAAGAATAAAAGGGATGCACAACAATGTGACAATTATCAGGGTATTAAACTCCTAAGTTACACTATGAAATTGTGGGAGAGAGTTATTAAACTTAGATTACGAGGAAAAGTGCAAGTGAAGGAGAACCAATTTAGTTTTATGTCAGGGAGGCCGACGATTGAAGCAATCCATCTCCTCAGACGATTAATGGAGAAATACCGAGCACGTAAACGGAATCTTCATATAGTTTTTATTGACTTAGAGAAGGCATATGACACTATACCACGAGAGGTTATTTGGGAATGTTTAAAAATCAAGAAGGTCCCATGAAAGTATGTGAGGGCTATACAAGATCTGTATGAGGGTGCGAAAACTAGTGTGTGGACTCTAGTGGAAGAAAAAGTATTTTTCAGTGGATATAGGATTGCATCAAGAGTCAGCACTGAGTCCGCTTCTTTTTGCGGTAATTATAGATTTACTCTCTCAAGATCTACAAGATGAAGTACCATGGTGTATGTTGTTTGCGGACGATATTGTCTTAGTGGCTGAGACGAAGGAGTAGGTCAATGCTAAGTTGGAGCGTTGGAGAGAGATATTGGAGGTTAAGGGTCTCCGATTGGGTCGCTCAAAGATAGAGTATTTGGCATGCAATTTTGCCAATGAAACATAGGAAAGTAGAATGAAAGTTATAATTGCAAACCAAACCCTCCAACAGAAATATAGTTTCAAATATCTAGGATCCATCATACAAATAGATGGATTTGTGAAAGGCAACGTTATCCATCGCCTCAAGGTTGGATGGATGAAATGGAGGTCGGCTACTGGAGCGTTATGCGATAAAAAAGTCTCACTCAAGTTAAAGGAAAAATTTTATAAAATGTATATAAGACCATTGATGCTCCACGGGTCAGAGTGCTGGGCTGTGAGACTATCACATGCATGGAAATTTTAAGTGGCGGAGATGCAGATACTAAAGTGGATTGTGATCGCACGAGATTAGACAAGATTTCAAATTGGGTCTTTAGAGATACACTAGGTATTGCATCTATAAGTGCCAAACTGAGGAAGGGAAGGTTACGATGGTTTGAACATGTACGCTGAAGGAGTTTGGACGAGCCACTCAGGAGAGTCGAAGGATTACATATCAAATGGATACAAGGACGGGGTGACCTAAGAGGATATGAGATGAGCAGATTCAATTAGATTTAGTAGAATTAAATCTTTCCGAAGACATGACCTTTGATAGGACGAGTTAGAGACGTCATATTACGGTTAAAGATACATGAGACTATATAGAGTAGTTATTTGCTTATTGATCTCTAGACTGATAGAATTAAATGGGACATACTAGTGGATAGGTTGCATCTAATTGTATTTTATCTATTAAGAGTAGAATGTAGTTATTTAGGTTATTCGTTATTTGTGTAAGCATTTATTTATTTCGATGTGTATGTAGTGCATGGTTGGGGTAAGTAGTTATTTCAGTTATATTCGCTTCTCTTTTATTATTATTATTATTTGTCTTCTATTATTATTACTATTATTGTTATTTTTTTTGAGTGGGGGGTCTCCACGGAAATAATATTTCCATCCTGTTGAGGGTGGAGGTATGATTGCGTACATCTTACCCTCCCCAAACCCTGCCTAAGGAATGAATTTACTGGATATGTTTGATTTGATTTGATTTGATTTACCCTTTTTGGGACGTTACATGTCCCACAAATGATGGCCTCGAATTCAATGTTGAGACTACACAAGAACTCAAACAAACGTTGTTCTTCCTGGATCTTGTTGAACTTCCCAATATCCAATAGTTTTCATTGGATTTGGGTGACACCTATCAATTTCAA
>JAOYMZ010005186.1:0-23275 GCA_025802335.1 Pinguicula primuliflora | reverse complement strand
ATGTTCAACCTTCGATAGCTGGAGGACTAACTAGCAGCCTTCAAATAATTACCCCTTCAAGCTGTAACAGGATGGCAACTCAATGTAGGATACACGAATCTTCCAAGTTGACTGCAATTATTAGTATAGTCTTTGTGCCAATTTACCAATGTATGAAGCATCTTTTTCAGTTTCTTTGGCGGTGATATTTGTAACTAACTGTTGCCTTATACTGTTAATAAAATTGATGAACGGATTGATATGATATATTTTATTCATAATTTACCAATATAATTGAGGAGCCTTGATCTGGTGTTATTTTAGTAGCATTTATGCATTAATTTCTTTACAAATCTAAGCTTATATCACTGATTTTCCCTCGACTTATGCTTAAATTCATGTTCATGTATCCTAATGAGGATTTGGTATAGTTTAGGCACAAAAAGGAGCAAACTGGTGCAAAAGAGTGCACATGCGGTGCAGAATTATTCAAAGGCATGAACTTGCCTTCAACCATGCGCATTCCATCCAATTTGAAGGTCCAATACACTTATCAACGTGTGATAAGGCTTTGTATGCATCCAAACATCCCAAATCATGCCAACAATGCAAGTACGGGACCATTTCTACAAATCTGGCAAAGGATCAAAGTTAGTGCAAAAGTGTTCTTACCAAATCAGGCAAAAATTGGAGAATGACTGTCAATCCCTTACAACCGCCATATCTCTTCAACCAAGACGAGGGATGAGCTGAAATTTCATCAGGAACTAGGTTAAGAGGTCCTCTACAACTTATGTGAAGGAAGGGAATGCTGAATCTGCCGCCAAACCGAGAGATAACAGAAAATGCCACATTTGGTACTGATCACAGTGCAGTGACACAACGGCTCCTTTCTTGGTGCATATATCTCATTTGGCTGCAAGGATAAATCTGCCATTTTACCACAAGATACCTAGGGCAATCCTATTTCAGTCATCTTCATGAGTTAAAAGCATTGGAGGCCAAAAGGCGGGTGTTTAAGGCCCAAAAATACACACGGGTCCATCTGCAGCGGCAAAGACAGAATAGTCCCTAACTTGTGTTGCAACTCAGTACACACTGCAAGGATTGATCTGACATTGCACAAAGAACTCATCCTATACCTGATTGATAGATTTAATCGTTTAGAGGAGAGCTGGACACGAAGAAATCAGAGAGGGCACGAGGAACACTCTTGGAGGAGCATATCTGCATCAGCTTGGAGACCTCTGATTATTTCTATTTCTACGGCTTTGTATCTGCTTTCTTATATAGTTTTTCTAGCCCATGTCTTAAGCATGAGCTAACCTGCTGAACTGAGGGATCAGTTGAGCCCTCTAATGATGTAAACAGCCGTTTATATTTGATTTATGCTTCAGATGATAGTTTGTTTCATGTTTGTTTTGGTGATTCGCATGAGTATTTGCTTGTGCACGTGTAGATCACTCACATTTAGGCCTTGCACTTGATGAGACCGATAAGAGATTCAATGTATGCATCCCAAACACACACATGACAAGTCCTTGCGGTAGAGCACCCTTAATTTGTGTGTCACATTAAGAACAATCCACTAGATCTCTAGTTTGAGGGTTATAGCCCAAGCTTGTGCACCAATGTGCATAGGGTGTGGCTCATAAGGCAAAAGTCCTACATATTTTTGGGTAGACCATCCTGTAACCCGATAGGGATTAGCTTTGATATGGGTTCTGTGGTGAAGAACACTTGAATCTGAACCTAGTAACATAGAATCTGTGAAATGCATCTAAGGAGGGCAACACACTGTTGCTTTGAGTTATTTCTTTATCTTGTTATCTAGTTTATTGTCTTAAACTTTGTTTTGAGCCTTTGTAGTGACAACTTAGGTTTAATATCATTTAGTTTAGCTTTGATCATTAGTTTTAGAAGACAATCAACCCAATTTATGTTCGGCTTTCATGAAATGGACTAAGTGAACTAAACATGTTTGTTGCTTACTCTCTTTGGGAAAGACCCTTGCTCATGCATTGTATTATGACTTGACTATGTATGCTTGCACACCCCTGTGGGATTACATCAATTTTTGGGTGTCGTTGCTGGGGAGTAGCGCCCCTTACATGTTTTAGTTAGCTTTTAAGTTCCATAGCAAGTTGTTTTATTACTTACTAGTTTTTCTGTTTTGTTTTGTTTGAACTTATTGATTTTCTGAACTCTGCAGGTAGTGTATGAACCTGGAACCTGGTGTTCTTCACACCACACCTGATAAATCAGAGCAAAAGCACTTAGAGCCCAGAAAAGAGCTGAAAATAGAGCACTCTACTTCAAGAAGCAGACATGAGCACCAACTAATTCTGAGACATAATCTGTTTCATATAATTTTGCAGAACCTGTGGCCGAATTTGAGCAGAGTCTGGGATCTGAATTTGAACAATACATGAATGATCCTATCAACTAGGTTGTGGTGCATGATGATGACCTCCCTATTGAGCTTTGTGACATGCCAGCAGCAGCAATAGTTGCACCCTCAATTAGAAGACAACCAATTATTGCAAACAACTTTGAATTGAGGTCTTCAACCATTTAGCTGTTGCAATCTTATTCTACTTTTGGAGGTGTAGAAACAAGCAATCCATGTACTCATGTGGATGCTTTTCTAGAAATTTGTGACACAATCAAGTATCATGGAGTTGATCAAGAAACAATTCAGTTGAGGCTATTCCCCTTTTCTTTGAAAGACAGAGCCAAGGAGTCGTTGTACAGCCTTCCTCCTGACTCCATTCACACTTGGAAAGAGATGAGGAGAGCCGTCTTGACATACTTCTTCCCTCCAAGCAGAACTGCAAGGATTCTAACCAAAATCCCATCCTTCAAGCTGAAACTGCAAGAGAATATATATGAGGTATGGGAGAGATTTAAAGGATTGCTGAGAAGTTGCCTCATCCATAGTTTGCAAAACTGGAAGCAGATCCAAGCCTTTTATTTTGGCTTGGATCATAATAAAAGAAGAAATGCGGATTCAGCAGCCAATGGCACATTTATGCAACAATCATACAATCAGTGCAAGGCATTACTTGATACCTTAGCCCAGAACTGCTACAGATGGCAAGTGGAGATATTGGCTTTGAAAGGACCTGCACATGCTCATGGAAATAGTCAGGATAATGCATTAGCTACAGAAGTTAAAGCCCTGTCTTCCAAGGTTGATTTGTTGCTGCCTGTGAACTCTGTGGAGGCAGTCATCATTCTAGTCATTTATGCATTCATTTCTTTACAAATCTAAGCTTATATCACTGATTTTTCCTCGAGTTATGCATAAATTCATGCTAATGTGTCCTAGACAGGATTTGGTGCAGTTTAGGCACAAAAAGGAGCAAACTGGCGCAAAAGAGTGCACATGCGGTGCGGAATTATTCTAAGGCATGAACTTGCCTTCAACCGTGCGTATTCCATCCAATTTGAAAATCCAATACAATTTGAAGGTCTTTTCATATTCTCTAATCTCTTGTGATGGTGAACAGCTTGAACGATGCAATTATGATAATTCTTGTTCCAATAAATAGAGGCAACACAACAAGAAATCCTACACCTCATTCATTCATAACATCGTTGTCAATGTCGCTTCCTTCTTCAATTCCGTCCCCCCTCCCTCCCACACCCACTTTTACTAGTGAAGTGGTGTTGGTGTACCTTCCGGAATAATGCTCCACCCTTAATGGAGTTTGCATGCTCCTTTTGAACCTACTGTTGCCACATGTTCAGCCTTCGATAGCTGGAGCAGTAGCCTTCAAATAAAAATTGTGAAGAACATGAGCTATGAGCATGAATCGTATCTGTTTTCTGTATTATTGGTATTGGTGTCTCTTCGGATAAAGAGAACCGATATCTCTGTACAGTATCGTTCTTTTGCCACATGTTCAGCCTTCGATATCTGGAGGACTAACCAGCAGCCTTCAAATAATTACCTCTTCAAACTGTAACAAGATGGCAATGCAATGTAGCATACACAAATCTTCCAAGTTGACAACGATGACTAGTATAGTCTTTGTGCCAATTTATCAATGTATGAAGCATCTCTTTTAGTTTCTTTGGCGGCGATATTTGTAACTAACTGTTGACCTTATATTGTTAATAAAATTGATGAACAGATTGATATGATGTATTTTATTCATAATTTATCAATGTAATGAAGCATCTCTTTCAGTTTTTTCATAATTTTTGTGTGTTATTTCATGTTCTGAGATGATGGGATTGATTGAATTGGATTGGAAAGGACGACAATTAATTTCCATCAAGTTCATCGCGATTATATACGTATGCCTATCGAATTCACTATAACTGGACCAAAATAATATGTATAGACCGTATGCCAGTCGAGTACACTGCGACTGTACGAGATAGATGGGTCGATGCATTCGTGAAGGTTCTCTTCGACTGCTTCGGCATCCTGGCAGTACAGTATCCAAAGCGAACGACATCACCACGAATCGTAGGACGACTTCGACTGTTTCGGCATCATCATCCACTGTCCCATTGATGCATTCGCGCATGGCATAGGCCGCTATTCAACCTAACACATTAACGTTCATTATACGGTGGTCGATGTCAACGCGAATGGCAGTGAGGACTTTCATTTCAAAAATCAAAACAATCCATTCGTTTGGAACTCGATAGCACATTCGTTTTTAATCCGGATAGTCGAGACCAGATGAACCAAATTATCATCAATATTCTAGACTTGATTCTTCCTATTTAATTTTCACGAGCAGCCCGAATACAATTACTTCGGTAACCATGACGACATATCATTAGAAGACACGAATGAACGCAATGCTGATTGGCATCATCTTCCACTGTTTCATTGAAGTGTACACGCAAGGTAGCTATTCAGCCCAACACGTTACCTTATACCATACAGTGGTTGGTGTCATCATGTATGGCTTGCCCTCCAAGTAATTTGGCCTGAAGGGCAAAGTCAAAAGCAACATCAAAAAATTCGATCGTGACGGCCACTCGGCGAAGTTTAGAGGCTGAAGCAGTAAAGTTGGGTGATAAGCTCCAAAATACAGTTGCAATTCGGGCAGCATTAGTGGCGTCGAGGTTATTTAGATGAACCTGTCGGGTCACGCCGGGTCATAATGTTCACCGGTTATAAAGTCAAAGACGGCTGTCGCCGTGACAAAATCGTCGAGTGTGGTGTCGGGGTTGCATTGGATGCAAAATTGTCAGGTTCGGCAATGTTGTTGCATAGGGTGATGAGGTGTGTGGCTTCGGAGGCGAAGACAGTTGTAAAGGCGACTATGCCACGGAAGTCGATGAATGAGACGATAATAAGGTGGAGGCGATCGCGACAAGAGTGGTAACTGAATCGCTAAAACTGTGACGGCGACATCCATGGTTTGAACTTTTAAACTCTAGGTTTTTTTCACCGTCGGAGATGATACAATAAAAAGTCTTCCGGGTGTTGATTTGATTAGAAGCTATTAAGACGGTTTAATATTTTATTTCTTTTTTTCCTTTTCTTTTAATATCTTATAAGTAAAAGAATAATAAAAGTAAATTAAAAATAAAATAGGAGGTTACATTTCAAAATATGATTTTCGCGGAGTTTAGCTGTCCAATTTATCCCATGCAAAACTATTAATTCTAGTAAATTCTGTATTTTAATAATTCTAACAATAGTATTCTTAATACAATGATTTTAATATTATTATTTTTGTATTTTTATTATTAATTTTTATATAATAACGAAGGTCACGAAACGACAGTCCAATCTCCCTATTCTTCACAAACCAATGTCGTTTCATTCCTATTTCTTCAACCACTCGATTTTCTTGTCGGAATACAATACACGCGCCTCAAAATTGTTAAAAGTGACTCACATTTTTTATTCTTTTTCCCCATTTATAGAAAGCCATGTTCTCTCTTTTTTTTATTGTTTTTTAATTGTTTTTTTGGCTTTTTTTCCTATTTATTTTAAATTTGAATTTATTCGGCTAACCGCTTATCGTTTGTCGAAATGGAGGTCGTCATAATTATCAGTGGCGTCGTGCGCTTCCATATGACATGCGATACGCATGTTTTGACGTATTTATTATTTAATTATTTTTCTTTTTTTAATATTTTGGACTATAACAATAAAATTTTCCCTACGCCTCACGCGTGTCTAAGATTGTACAGGATTTTTCGTAAATTTTTATGTGGTTGTCGTGACTTTAAGGCACGGGTCATACACTAATACAATGTAAGATTGTGAATTCAACGGGTAATTTTTCATACAGGTAGTTTAGGGTGCCACCTATAATATTCTAATAATATTTGAGTTCATAATATAAATCTGATCTAATATTCATATATGTATATTTTGTTTATTAATAAATTATTCTGGTTCGGATACGGATGCCCGGATCTACAACCTTAATATATTCCAATCAGGGGCAGGTCTTGTGCTTGTGCAGCACGGGCGGGCGGGCCGGCGGGCGGACTGAGCTCGGGAACATTGTCAATTTATCTTCCCGAGTTGGCGGTGGAGTAATTTTTTATTACTTTTTAATTAATTTATAATTTTTCTTTTAATTAAAAAATATAAAATTCCGAGTGGTCCCGGCACGACCCGTCCGACACGTTCCCTTACCGTGTCGAATCAGTCCAGCCACAATCACCAACTCCCCCGCGTCTGATCATTTCCCTTTCCCGCTCAGCTCCGCCGTCGTATCGGCCTAAAGCCCCCGACGCTGAAGATGGAATTCAACTCCATTTCTTCTACAGTGCACCTAAATATAGGTAACCCTTTCTCTCACTATTTGTATTTCTGGTGGTCACTCAGGGGATGAAGGTAGTGGGCCGTGGGCGTGTAACCTTGCACTTCGATGCGTTCTAGTGTAAAGATAAAATTGCTTAATTATTTATCTCTCCAAACATGCGGTTTTGGGTTTCATGTTGGTACGATATAGTTCTTTGGATTACAAAGATGTGATTTTTTCGGACCTATGCAATGTTTCTTATGGAGTTCTTATGTTGGTTGATCTAAACTGTTAGAAACTGTTGTTTATGTTGTAAGCTTGCTGTTTTTTTCTACAGCTGCCCAGGTAATGGAAATTAGTTCTTTAAAGATATATTGACTTTTCACTGCGCCAATTATCTTAGATATCTTTAAATGTAGAGGTCGTAGTATAGCCTGTTCACGCTGCACCACTATGATCATCTTCTTAACGATCTTTCTATTCTTGAATGTGATGTTGCAGTTGAGTAGTGGACCAAATATTTTTTCGCATTATTCCTTGCAACTCAACTTGATATTGCTTGTGGAAATTGCTCGTAGAATGAATATGGGAGACCAACTGTTTCATATTGTCTGACAATTAACATTCATTGGTATGCTACGCTTTTCTGCATGTTGATCCCGTGATAGAAAGGATATTTTGTTATTCTTGTGAAGGGGGGAAAAAGTTTTGCACAACAGTTGATACATTGACTCGGCGCGAACCGGATTCAATGCTTGCAGCAATGTTCAGCGGTCGCCACCTAAACCTCTCCAAAGCCACTGATAAGGTTTATACACATAAATGTATACGAACTGTTCAATTGAAGATATTTTTTTGTAAAAAGTATTTTTGTACTCCACCCCCATAATTCTTGATGGTCTTCAAGAATGTAGATAATAAATTTTGTAGATGGATTGCTGAAGGAATTATGCATCAAAGGTCCGTAAGATTTTTTTCTTGCTACTTATATCAAGGGCTGGAGAGGGGGGACAGGTGGGGGAGGGGTGGACGGAATTTTTCCCAAGAATATTGTAAGTTTTTTTAGGGGGAGGGGGGCCACCCCGTTGCCCCCTCTGGTTCTGCAGCTTAGTATGAATGATTGGTGGTTGTCATTGCTAGGTAAAATTATATTTTCCATTTCATAGGCATCCTATATCTGAGTTTTGCTTTTATATTTATTCAACGATAGAATGCTTAGTATAAGAATTTGCCATGTAACTTCCTATTTGAAAGTCATCCCTGTGGTTTAAACTGTATGCTGATATTGTTGCAGGGTTATGTTTTTGTTGACAGGGATGGAAAACATTTCCGGCATATTTTGAATTGGCTTAGGGACGGTGTAGTCCCCACATTGAGAGACTCTCAATACCCAGAGATTCTACGGGAAGCTGAGTATTACCAGCTTCTTGTGCGCAACTTTCACCTTTTTAACTAGATCCCTTGTTAATTATTTCTTGCTCCTATGCTGGTTCCTAGATTAATTGTGCCATTACCTTTTGAGTTGAACTATCCCTCCAATTTTACATGTGAAAGAACAATGTTTATTTTGATATCCCTCCACTTATATATGTTCTGTGTAATTAAATTACCTAATCCGGTCGTTCTGTGCTTACCAAAAATAATCCGGTCATTCTGAAGTTATTTACCTTGTATTACGTTTTTCCCGTGTCTGAAAGACAAACATGTCATAAAGGCTGCAGAGAAGGAAAGGTTAAGTTTTGTCATCATTAGAGGCTAGAGCGACTTGATCATGAACGTATTGAACACTTAACTTGCAAGGGAATTGACTCGTATTTTTTACATGTTTATTGCTCGATTGCATCTCATTATAAATATATCTGTTTCTTTTCTTACAGCATAGCCTGGAAATACTCTAACTTTTCCATCTCCTCTATTTGGACATATTTATACTTTTCATGATCTGTTAAAATAAAGTTTGTGTGAAGGAGCTGATCGTGCTGCCTTTAATATTCAATTTCTTTCACGATAAGTTGCAGATTCGACTTTTATTGTCATTCTCTGTCCTTCCTTTTTTTCTGACCTTTTCTTTTGTTATAAAATAAAGAATCTGGTGATGCAATGAGTATGTTCAAACTATACCATAACTTTATCTGAATTGATCGGCTCTTGCTTAATTGCAGGGATTGATTGATGAAATTAGATCATCTTTGAATAAGAGGAAGGAGGAAGACGAGTTAGGTTCTGAAGCTGAACTAAGCCGCATTGATATCATTAAATGCACACAGTCTAAGAGTGTCAGATTTCGAGGAGTGAATCTTTCAGGCCTTGATCTTTCTAAACTGGTATTTTTTCAGTATGTTTGTAAGTAACTTCACATGAGTTTTGTATGATTCTTTCTTTGCATCATGGTCATCACTGAGAAATACATATAGAACGTGGAAGATTTGATTCAGAACTGTTGCATGAAATTTATGTGCACACTGACTATTGATACTTAGGAACTGTAATGTTTCCGAGAACTCTTTTGTTATGATCCTGGGATGCAGACTTCGTAACATCTTTCCATTGGCTCTTAACGATCCTGATAAGTGATAACTACCGATTGTCTTGTTTTTCGCAGCATCTTACTGATATGAACTCACTCTGGTTTTTGAGGATTTAGGAAACTACTCACTTGGTTTGCTGACTTGCATATGGCTTGTGTTATATCCTGATTCCTATAACATATTTACTGAAGTGGCTATCACTTAGTGAATTAGTTCGTGGTGTGACACTATGAAACATTTCTGGTCTCTGTTCTTACAAAATACAGGATCTATCAGACGTTGACTTCAGTTATGCATGTCTAAAGAACGTATTTTTTTCACGTGCAAATCTTCAATGTGCAAAGTTCAAGGTAATTATTCTTTATGTTCGGCCACAAAGTGAATTAAGTTAATAATGCTCGTTTATGGTTCACCATATAGCTTCCCTCCCTAGCATTTATGGCAAATAGCTTATAAATCTTTGGATGAAACTATTATTTCAAGTCTGGATTATTACAAGTATGAAATTTCCAAAATGCTGGAGTGGGTGGTTGGGTTCAAATTCTATTTGAGTGTTATTTTCTACGTCCGTTCTGTAGACCTGTACCTGCAATTTTTGCATGACAATTTTCTTTTATGTTGAAGTTTCAGCTTACTTATGTAGTAAGTAGAGATCCATTAGCTTGTAATATTTGATCAATTGTGTCTTCGACTAGTGTACCCGCTTATTGTTACTTTAGCACTATGTATTCTACATATCGAGATGTTATGAGGACTCTAATTTGAAAATAGGATGTGGATGCTGAAGCTTCGATATTTCACAACGCCACTTTGAGGGAGTAAGATATGTCTCATGCTCTTGTAAATGATTTTTAATTTACCTTTCCGTCGGTAATATCATTTTTTCTTGTATGCGGAAGATGTGAATTTACCGGAGCTAATCTTCGTGGGGCACTCTTAGCTGGGGCCAATCTTCAAAGTGCAAATCTACAAGGTAATTTTGTCAATAATGTTTCATGTTTTTGTCAAATGTAAAATTAGTACTCACGAAGTTCACAGATAATCTCAATTTATGAAAATAATTTTGCATAAGTATTGCTATGTTATACTATTAAATGAATTCCCATTTTCGTTTCTCTTATTTAGCCCCTGCTTTCCATCACTAGCATCATTACAGTTAGCACTTTGTTTTTTCTTCCAAGGTCTCAATTTCTGTTTCTTTGGTGTTGTTCTCTCATCATGCATTTTTTTCTCTTATTACAGATGCTAGCTTGGTCGGCTGCAGCTTCTGCGGGGCTGATCTTCGTTCTGCACATCTGCAGGTTAAGCACATTTGTTCTTTATTCTTTTTCTAATGGCCAGATTTCTAGACTGTTTTCTCTTCCAAGCTATCAAACCTGGACCTTAGTTTGGTAACATTGGCTGGTTTACCACTTGAGCTACCTTGTTAGTCAAGCAATCTTATCGGTTCCGTTCCTTTCTTCTCGTGACATTTTCAGTATCCTGTAAACTCTCATCTGTTTTTCTGTTGTCTATGTATCTATCCCAAGTTTCATGACAGACTGTGTATCCATTAAGGTATAAATCTGTTAAAATGATTTCCAGGCCGCGGATCTCACAAATGCCAACTTAGAAGGTGCTAATCTTGAAGGGGCTAATCTAAAGGTATAAACTCCGTCTATGTTCTACATCATCATCCACCATAAAAGCTGGTAGTTGATGGAATTACTTGTTGGAGTGATCGCATGTATATGGTTTTGCAAACATTCTATTACCAGGGTGCAAAGTTAACTAATGCAAATCTGAAAGGAGCAAATCTACAACGGGCTTATCTGCGCCACGTAAATCTTCGTGAAACTGTAAGTAGTTTAGCCTCACAGATATGAAGAATAGTTTTCTTTGCACTAGATGATGAAGAGAATTAGACCCTACAGATAAAGCATGCTTATTCCTCAATCCCCTCAATGAACTTGAAACCTGCTTATGGAAGAAAGAGAGAAGTTTCCATTCTTATCTTGTTTCCTGTCTGTATTTCATTCCACGTGCATTTTTTTTATAGTTAATGCCGCTGAGATGATTTGAATTCATGACCCGTGAGTGCAATTGTCACTTCCATAACTACTATGTGACCTCATTCCACGTGCATTGATGGATACAATTATTAATTTTGCAATTTCAGGATCTGGAAGGAGCAAAACTTGATGGTGCCAATCTACTTGGAGCCATTAGATGATAAATTGTTGTGAAGGAAGGGGATGAATGGGACAATCTGTCGATGTGAGTCCCTATCTGTTCCAGAAGAATTGATTAAAGATCGTGTACAGAATGAACATGTACCTGCAGATTCTATTTGTTTTCAGTACAATAAATTATTATATTTTCACCACTGGATCTCTATTTTCCTTCATCTATTGTTGCGTTGATATTGTATTGTTGGAAAGAACTGAACTGGGTCGAATGTGGGGAAAAGGACATCTAAGAACTTTTTTTTTAGCAGAGAAATTCTTAGTGTAGGATTTGCACTTTTGTTTCTTATACTCGTGCAACCTCTCAAATATTTCACATTTGTATGCGTTTGATGATACTTTATTTGTTGGAAATCGCCCTATAGGAATTAGAGAAGTAAATAAGAACTAATTAAAATAGGAATGTGGTGCTACAATTTATAATATTGGGCTCAAGGTTTTAATAAGAGTAGCACACATATTTTTATTTAAATTGATCCACACGAGCACGTGCGTACACGAGATTCGAGCCCCGAGAGAGGCAGATCTGTTTTCTAACATGGTATCAGAGTGGGCGATTTGAGATCCGGGATTGTTTTCGAGTGAAGTCCGGAGCTCACACGAATTAGAGAAATAAAGAAGAATCAATTTAAATAGGAATGTGGCCCTATCATCTTGGGCTCAAAGTTTTAATGAGAGTAACCACATAGATGTTTTCTAACATTAGTTGTTTGTGTTCGTAAATTTCTATCACCTTGGGTTCAAGTACCTGAGCACACGAGACTCGAGATGAGAGAGAGGTGAGTATGATTTCTAACATTAGTTGTTTATGTTCATAAATTTCTACATATTCTGGATGAGTGGCTAATATTTTTTCTATTAAGCTCACAACTTTTTCCCTATTTAAACCTATTGCAATCCTGGCTTAAGTAATGAGAATTTTTCTATTCTTTCCTCAATATTTTAGTATCATCATATGGGAGCAAGATAATTCCACTGGTTGCTTCTCCTTTGATTTCGGTGACTGCAGTTCCTCCAAGAAAACTTGTAGGCCATTATGTTTCTCTAATTCTAGTCCTTTTGGGGGGGGTAATTAAAAGTAGATACAAACACATACTTAGAAGGGAATTTAAGCCCTTCTAATATCCTCAATAAACGGATCATGCCATGTTATACTTAGAAGAGAGTCCCTTTTTGAGTTGCTATAAGTATTTTTCCCCGGGACAGTTTTTTCTTTTTCATCTGATACCAATATCAGAAATAAACCAAGAAAGATGTCCGGGATCATTGACAAGATCGAAGAGAAGCTTGGCCTGGGAGATCACAAAGAAGACGAGAAGCACAAAAGTGTGCACAAAGAGGGACATGGTGAACACAAGGAGGGACATGGTGAACACAAGGAGGGACATTGTGGCCACAAAGAGGGAATTGTAAACAAGATCCTTGGCGATGACAAAGAAAAGAAAAAGAAGAAGAAGAAAGAGAAACACGAACACAAGGATGGTCACGATCACGACCATGGTCATAGCAGCAGCAGCGATAGCGATTGAGTCTACCTAGAGAGAGATGTATGTTGCCTTCTCATTTCATTCGTAAAAATGGGTCACGTTTAGTTTTGGAGACCTAGTTTTCATGAAGATTGTATGTCATTTAGCAAATGTTTATTTATTTGTTTGTTTTGGACCTTTTTCGCTTGAATGAAGGTAGATGCTCGATGGGGATTTGTATAGAATTTGAATAAAGTTGTTCTTATGTGTTCTTCTTGTGGCAGTGTTTATGAAGGTAAGATATACATACACTTCAACCCACAGAGGAACCCCAAAAAGGTATCTACCTAGCTACATATGTCATGATGGCTTCAATTCAAGTTTGCATAAAAGAATTCTCAAATTTTCAAATCCATTATTCGAACAAACTTTGAGTTCAAGACGAATGCCTCTAATACAAGTTCTTAACAACATCAAACAAGGCCTAGGAGAATCATTCCAAATTAGAGGTAGAGACATATAGGTGGATCATCCAAAGAAGAAAATGGAGTACAATGATTCTAAAATGTTTCTTGACAAATTCAGAAGCTAGGAAATCAGGAAAATGATCAATCACTCCTGACCTAGCATTCTTGTCACGTACAAATAAATGATTGGACCTGTCAGCGGAGATCGAATAGGTACTAAAAATAACAATTAACAACCACCTGTCACCCAATAAACTCTTACCAGATGGTAGGAGTTTGGTAGGAATGTCACTCCAGAGGAAATCATAGCCACTCACAAGTCACAAGATAAGATGGCCAAGCTGAAATCTAACTATAGAATGTGATGTATTCAAGGATTGGTGATAAATAATTAGTGGATTGATAGTGTGGAGGGGATTAAAGAGGCCATAAATGATCATTGCTCAAAGTATTATTCATTAGAATCTTGGACAAGACCCTCACTGAATCTAGAACCGAGTCAGTTAATAGATGTTGTGTGGAGTCGTGCCCCTTCCAAAAGCCAGGAGCATACATATTTTTTTGGGATAAGTGAGGAGGTTTTATTTATGTGTGTAATATGTACATATTTACAACAACACCAAAGTATTTGGGCTGGCTTATTTACAATGCATAGGTTTCCTAATCCACTCACCAAGCCCAGTTTGTTGACCCAACTTAAAAGACGCTCGCAGAATGAGCCACGAGTTCATTTGCATCTTCTGTATAATCACGTCTTCTTCAGGTTGCTCTTGCCGGAAGATCGCTGCATTGCGCGTCTTCCAAATTTGCCATACGAACAACTGGCATAGTATAGACCAGAACTGACACACACCTACTGGTAACTGCGGATGACGGTGCAATTCCACCAATTCTTCCCGATTTGAGGGGAATAGAGGGTTTATGTTTAGCCATTCGAATCCAAGCTTCCAAACTTTTCTGGCGACCTCGCACTGAAGGAACAAATGAGCCACACTCTCAAGCTCCGTCATACATAAAGGGCAGTGTAAATTGGCACTATTTACACCCCGTCGAAGCAGGTTATCAGCCGTGGGGATATGGTTGTGAAGCATCTTCCAGATAAAGCCATCAATTTTCATAGGTATAGGTTTCTGCCAAGCTTTTGAAGCTAGATCGTTGCTGCTCATTCCAATCCATTCTTCTTCCATAATTTTCTGATAGATTTCACCTGTGGGATATTTCATGATATTCCCGTGTTTCCACTCCCAAGAGTCTTCATTCTCAGTAGGCCGGGGCACGAGTTCCAGTTTGAGGAGCACATTGTCAAATTCCAGGAGCTCGACCTGTGTGAGTTCTTGGTGCCATATACAGGCCCAATTCCAGGTATCTCCCGGGTTTTCAGGAGCATACATATTAAGTTCTTCTTCATTCAAAGTAATTGGGCAGTTATCTAGGAAGGCTTCTTTGATTTCATTCATGAATTTCATATCCTTAGAAGATTATCAAAGGGTCTGAATGCCGTAGTGATTACATTGGCCCCAAAATCAAGATTCCAACTTTGATGGACCATTTTCGTCCAATTTCTCTAGTGGGATGTGCATATAAGGTGTTGTCCAAAATTTTGGGAGCAAGGCTAAGCAATGTGATAGGCTCCCTTATATCTCAATACCAAACTGGTTTCATAAAGGGATGTCACATAATTGAAGGAGTGCTCAGTGCAAATGAACCAATCCACCACCACAGGCAGAAGAAGAAAAAACTGTTATTATTCAAAGTGGACTTCACCCGGGCATTTGACTCCATGAACTGGTCCTTTCTATTCTCAATGCTAAAGAAGATGGGCTTCTGCGATACCTGTATCAACTAGATGAAGGAGTGTGTAGGCATTACTCACGCTACTGTAAAATCAATGGAAGCTGCTCAGGTTCATTTAGACTGAAACGAGGACTTCGACAAGGGAACTCTCTTAGTCCTTTGCTATTTTTCATTGATGTGGAAGGACTGTACATTCTCATGAAAAAGGTTGAATCGCTAAGGCTCATAAGTGGAGGTATAGTAGGAAACCTGGAGATAACGCACCTGCAATACGTTGATGACACGCTAATCTTTGCTAATTTCATTGGGGAAAATGATAGGAATATAAAATGTATTTTGCAGGTGTTTCAACTAGTCTCAGGGCTGGCCATAAATTTCTCAAAAAGCAACTTGTATGGGGTCAACATACAAGAACAATCCTTAACTCCCTGTGCATCAAGTATGTGTTACTCTCAAAGATTTGTGCCCTTCCAATATCTTGGACTCTCGTTGGGAGGGAACCCCAGAAGAATCAAATTCAAGGACTTGTTATTGGATCACATGCTCAACCGACTGAATTGATGGGATTATCATTATCTCTCCTTCGCAGGTCGAATTATTATAATTAAGTCTATTCTAACAAGCATCACTTTGTTCTAATTGTCTGTGTTTAAGGCCCCAAAGCAGGTACTCAACTGAATGACTTAGCTCATGAGAAACTTCATGTGGAGGAAAAAGGCTGACCACAAACGCCTGATTCACTGGGTCAAATGGGAAGATTTGTGCCTTGAAATATCGCAGAGAGTCTTTGAATTGAAAGAACTGAAGATAATGAACGACACATTGCTGTCCAAGTGGCTCTGGAGATGGAAAACCAAAGAAGGTAGCTTGTGGTAGTTGCTGATCAATGAAAGATACCTTGAGGATTCGGACCCCCTGGCAGATACAAGACTCCTTACACTCTTAGCTAACGTTTCGTCAGTTTGGGAAGACATATGGAAGGCCTCAACAGGAGGTGACTCGACGTCAAAAAATATGAAACTCGGGGTAAACAAAGGCGACAAAGCCCTTTACTGGCAAGCAAACTGGCAAGGCAACGAAAATCTAGCAGAACTATTTCCAGAGTTATAACATCTGTCCAGTGCAAAGAATGGAAAGCTGGCAGATTTCTACCAGTTTGATGAGGACATAATTCAAAGGCAGATCCCCTTCAGGCGCAATCTCAGAGTCTAAGAGGAAAAAATCTACAAGAACTAATGAAGATTATTGGAAGCTTGCACCCTGATCCTACCCCTACTGCCGATAGTATATCATGGAAGTTGGGTAACTCAGGCTGAATTACTATGGCCTCTTTATATAAACACCTCAAAGGACAATAAGTTGGCCTGAATAATGCAGACAATAAATATTTGGTAGAGGTTTGGGGCAAGATTGCTCCTAGAAGAGTGCAAACATTCTCATGGAAGCTGCTAGCTAGAAGGATACAAACGGTCGATGCTCTCTCCAAAAGAGGTGTGGACATAGGGCAACTACAAAGTCGTCGCGTTTGTGTGTTCAATCAGTGGAGACAATCAGTCATTTGTTCTTTAACTGTGAGCATGCCTTAGAGATTTGGAGAGGAATTTACCAGTGGGTTGGCTTACGCGACCCTCCTACTGCTGTTGATCCATATGCTCATTTCAAACAACACATGAACGTACATACTGGATGTTTAGAATGCAACCAATGTAACATGTTGGTTCTGGATGGAAGCTTGTGTAAATACTTGTTTTGAGTTTGATGAGATCTCTTATTTCCAAAAAAACAAGTCACAAGATAAGAGGATAGTTGCTATCATAATAAAGATGAGATGGATGAAGCCGTTCGTGTTCGTTTGAGGGCCTGGATTATATGCTGAGGAGGGCAATGGCTGAAGGAATGATTGAACCTGTGGAAGTGGATAATAGAGTTTAGATATCATATTTGCATTTTGCCGGCGATGTGATTCTGTTTTGGAAGAGTTCTTGGGCAAATGTGAGCATTTAAAGCAGTATTGAGGTGTTTTGAGCTTGTTGCTGGGATCAGAATTAACTTTCAAAAGAGCCCTCTGATGGGGTTTAATGTTGAGATGGATACATTGAACAAAAGAGCTGAGTTCTTGAATTGTAAAGTGGGCACAATTCCTTTCAAGTACTTGGCTCTGTCTGTTGGAGCAAGGGAGAATCAAATAGAGATGTGGAAACCAGTGATATCACGAGTCAGGAAAGCTAGTGAGAAATGGGTGAATAGAAATCTTTTGGTAGCAGTTAGGGTGACACTAATCAAGTCAGTACTTGCTTCTTTGCCGACCTACTATTTCACTATGTGCTAGCACCTAGACATGTCCTAAACAAAGCTTGAATCCTTGTTTAAAACTTTCTTTTGGAGAGATGGGGGAAAAAAGAGTGTTGTGGGTAGCTTGGGATAAGGTGTGTCAATCAGATGAACAGGGCGGGATTAGGAATTAGGAGATTGGCTGAGTTTAGTGCATCGCTGGTAGGGAAGTGGGCAGGTAGACTATTGGAAGAGAAAGATGAGCTATGGAAAAGGGTAGTGGTGTCAAAGTATAGTAGTAAGGGATACTTAAAGGTGGGAAGATGTAGGGTGTTGACACAGGTGGAAGGAGAGGGGGAAGCTGAGAGCGATAGAAGGGAAAGGAGGTGTAAGGAGTCAGGATGGTGGAAAAAAATTAGTAGGATAGCAACAAAAGGTTGATTTGTATATATGATGAGAGTACGTGTTGGGAATGGAGAGAGTGCAGATTTTTGGTAAGATGTCTGGATAGGGGATCAAGATTTAAACAGAAATTTTGGGGGGTTAATTAAGTTAGACAATTTGAAGGGGAGATGTGAAAGAAAACATGGAAGATGGGTAGAGGAGAGGTGGGAGTTGGAGTGCAGCTAGAGGAGGGAGATGTTCGAATGGGAAAAGGAAGAGTGGGAGGAGCTAAAAGAAATCTTATCTCATATATCTTTGCAGGTTGATATGAAAGTTGCTTGGAGATGTTTTGATACACCGTCGAGGAGATATCAAGCCAGAGTTGCATACTACATGATCCTAGAGCTACGAACACTGGGATTTACAGATGCTGAGGTAGAAAGGTTGGAGGAAGTATGGTGTAAGATGGCCCCGAAGAAAGTCTTCATACACTGTTGGAAATTGATGCAGAAAGTCTTCATACATTGTTGGAAATTGATCCAAGGCAGATTACCAATGAGAAGCAATTTGAAGAGGAGAGGCATCCTGCACGATCAAGCAGAGTGTGTTATGTGCAGTGAGGAGGAGGAAACTGAGCAGCACATCATACTAAATTGCTCGTTTAGCCAAAAGAACCTGGGAAAGGGTGATGAATTGGTTGCTACAACAGCACATACATGATACGGTACTACCCGTATCAGGGAAGGAAGACTCCACATATTCCAGAAGACTGAAGCCAAAGGATTGATGCTGGAGGATTGCTGATACAAGACTTTTAATTCTGTTATAATTCTATTAGTACCAGTTACGTTGTTAGTCTTTTATTAGCTTTAGGATTACCAGTTATAAATACAGGATATGTATTGCTGGAAACAATCAATCAATGCAGTTTATTTTGAAGTTGTCTTTTATTTCTTCCTGCCTTTAGTAGTTACAGGGATCTAAGTCTCTCCCACATACAAGCAGTCTTATATCTATCCTACAGGAGCCACAATCGGCCGACGGACGAAGAACCGTTACCGGAGTATCACCTCCTCTGTCTTCGAGTCCGACACTGCCGCATTTCCACCGTATTCCGGCCCCGTCACACGGTCAAGATCCCGTGATTGTATCAATACAGCCCACAAGACTTGCAGCACCATATGGACGTCAAACATGCAGGTATAACAAAAGTAGTATGGAAAGTGTTCTGGTTGGCGATTTATTGGGCAATATGGATGGCACGAAACCAGCAACATTACAAAAGTATAATGCCCGAGTCGGAGGTTGTGTTGCAAAAGATACAAAGATGCATATGATTGTGGTTGAGAGAAAGAACAAAACTGGAAGCTTCACGGCGGATATAAAAAGTTGAATTTGGGAACCGGTATTATACATAGCAGGATGTAACGAAGTTTTGCCTCGAACGTAATACATGTACTGTAAATATATTTTGTACATTTTTTGAGATCAATATATTTGCCTTACCAAAAAAAAATGATTATCCTTATCATTTTGCTTTTGCAAATTACGGTTAAACACCCTTCATCCTGGTTTTGGCTTTAAAGCTTTAATCCAACAGAGAAGTAATGTCATCTACTATTACAATATCGCTCTCAAAACGGCCGCGTAAAATTGGGTTGACATGCAGCAAACGACAGTAATATTGGAAGGGTCGTTTCGTCCGCCCACCCTCATTTTCATGTCTTCTGTTGTTTTTTGGAGGGCACTGTCGTCCTTTAATCATCTCCCGTCTCCTCATACAGCATTCATTACACAAACCCTCGCATCTCTTCAATTCGGCATTTAAATACCCGATTTCGACTTTATCTCTTCCTTCACCATGTTAATCTTTCGTTCATGAATCAAATCTTACGTTCGACATTCAAGCTCGGCGGTACGATTCCACCTTCGACGGTATAAATATGGGTCCATCTCCATTTTCCTACCTCTTCCATTTAAATCCCGAGTTTGAATCCCTTGCAACAAATAGCAGCTATAAGTTCCGCAGCAGGAGGTTTAGGGACGGGATCACCCTCAGGAATTGACTGGAATTGTGGATTGGGAACTCCAGAACATGAAAGCAATAGAGAGTCGGGGATTCAGCGTTCAATTATGTGTATTTCAATTTCTTCAAATTCACTGTTTGTTGGAGGGTTTGTGTATGTGCATTTCTTCACGCTTTTCAATTCCTGTATTTTTTCCATCAACAAGCTATCAATATTTCATGTTGTTCACCAATTTGGTCACATTGATTTCATCGATATCCATGCTTCAGTCTCTTTAAAATTTCCGGTTGACATTCTTTAATTCAAGTATTTGCCAAAAAAATGGTACCGGTGGGTATGCTTCTTCCATCCCTGTCACTCTATTTTTAATTTCGTTTGCACACTATATTTTCCTCCTCGACTAAGTATTTTAAGCATCTCATTGTTTGATTATACATGTCTCTGTTGGATGGCAGGCCTTTTCAGAGAAGAAGACGAAAATTTTCACTTTCTTTCTAGGTAATCATCAATCAACTCAGATCTTCCTCCGATGACAGTCACTCTATTTTTAATTTCTTTTGCTCTCAGTTTGACAGAATTATTCAAGCCATTATGTTGGTTTAATGTGTTTATAGTTCTGTTTGTTGGGTTAACTAACTTGCTGGTTTTGGCGCAGGAATAGGTGGACCAGGAGATAGGAATCTCACCTCTGGGGCAAGGTGACATGGAGAAATTGGTAACAGTGAAATAAAACAAAATCGAGACAAAGAACCGATTCCCCTATTATCCCAACCAGTTCCTGTATAATCTCCGTCTTCGACCTCCTACCTCCTCCCCTCAATTGGCGATTGATTCCCCTCAATCCGTACCCCCTCAATTGGTGATTTCACCGGATAAATGAGTTGTCGACTCCCTCGCCACTTTTCCTTATTCATTTATGAGAGATCTTCAACAATCACACCAATTTGAGGTTTTTGTTTCAATTTTCAAAGAAGGTTTTGCTCGCATTTTCAGTTCCCCCCGTTTCCTTTTTGACACTAACTTCATATGATCAGCTTTATATAATTATGTTGGAATTTTCTGTACTGTTATGTATTTTTTTGTTATGTGAATTAATACTCACTTGGTTACATAGCTTACTCTTGGCTTGATGATATAGGTGATTGTTCTGTCAACCAGTTGGAGGAAATCAGTTTGTTGTAGGACAGGTAAGAAACAGTAAGAAACTCTTCGTTTTGGAGACTTCATAGCTACTGTTTTATAGCATTTTTGTTGATGGTGATGCAAACCTGTTTTTGGTGTGGGAAAGAATCCTGTTTCAAAAGCTTTTGGTGTGGGTTTATGTTGAGTATTATACACATTTCCTGTTTAAGTGATTGATTTTGCTTCCATATATTGTCTCTTTTGGTTGTATTTGACAGATTCTATGGCATAGCCTGCTTCAGCTTTGCTGGAATAAGTTTTTCATATCAAACAAGGTACACGCGGTTTTCCTCACAACTATTTACTTTTTTTTTGGTAAGTAAATGTATATTATTGTATAATCTTGCAGTATTTACATCAGTATCTTGTTATATCATACACTCATACACATGTTTGGCTCTCTACTATTTACTTTGATAGGCTACTTTATTTGGTAGTTATTTCCTACCTTCGGAAGTATCAGATTTAAGCTTGGTATTCTTTATAAGTTCGTAATTGTATGTTTTCATTAATTTTGCTTACTGCTGTACCTGTCATTAATTTTGGTCTCAGATTTAAATCTGTCATTAAATCTGATACTGCTGTATCTGTCATTAAATCTCAGATTTACTGCTGTATCAGATTTAAGCTTGATTGTATGTTTTCTTTAATTTTGGTCTCTTCATCATGCAACCTATTAAATGATAGCAACCATGATTCAATTACATTTGTTCTATGTTTAATTGTTAACCCATGATTTCCAGCAGATCCGCCTCCGTAATGTCTGCTGCACCCGTGGCGACTACCGACTATTCGTTTTCGGGATTTGGGTATACATGGGAGGTTCCATTCACCGACTGAAACCAAGCTCCTCAGGTTAGTATTCATCTTCTTATTTCTGTCTACTACCAATTTATATTTAAGTTATTACCGATTTTTATCTGTCTTCCTGTAAGGGTTTACATACATTTGTCTTGCTGCTTCACCCAGATCACGCCTGAAGTAAGCCGTCCCATTCATGGATCTTTTATGTTGGTTTCTTTTTTCTGTTATTTTCCTTCATTAGAGCTATCCATTGTTCACCAAACTTCATGATTTTTCCATCCAATGATTATTGCCGAACACTGCCAGAAACCTCAGTTCATTGTAATATCTTCTTTTATGAATCCAGGTCATTCCCATTCTAGCCCACATTATCGTCCACCTGTTTTGCCTCACGCTGGAGGTATACTTTTGTGTTATTGCAGTGACGCAATAATATCCTGACTTTTTTTGCCATGCAGTGACGCCATGAAGGGCATGAAATGAATTGGAGAACGGAAACGGACCGTGTGAACGTGGAGAAGGATTGAATCGTCATGTTTTTGCTTTCTACATTTGTATCCCTTATGTTGTTGACTGATTTGCAGATTCTTGATTCTTGATTCTTGATTAATTTTCCAACTGTTTATGCATATTTAGAAGAATGTTATTCAAATAGCTCTTGCACACAATAAAATATTATTGCGCACAACTGTTTATTCTGTGTGGGTTTGGAATTGGAATGAGTCTATTTCTATGTTTTTGCAGACTGTTGTGCACCATGAATTTTTCTCCGAATTGTACGAGAATGTTCTATCGTGATCTTTGAATTTGATTATGGTTTTATTTCTTTTCCTCATCTTTCATGTGTGTTGATCATTGACTTTCATTTGCGTCTGTTTACTTTTTTCAATATCATGGGACGAAGAATCTATCATAGTGTGCGGTGTATTATATGACTTAATTTTGGTGGTTAGGTCGTACCGGATTTTAGAAGACGTGGCAAAACGACATTTCTTTTGAATCCCCCGCTTTCATTATTTTCCGACTTTCGTCTTCGTCCGCCGTAACGCATTGCTGTTCGCCGCTTCCCACTGTTCCTTTGTACGCTGGGATAGAAGGAGAGATAATTCAGTTGGGACACATTTATGTTGAGTGAGCCGGCATCTGGGACAGGGTTCTCTGCGGCTTTATTTCATTGTCCAGTTTGTGAATAATGAGTGACGACACGTAGTGTGAGTGATGAACTTATGATGTAGGATTGTTGTATTTATTAAGAAACTCATTAATTCTTCTCATATCTCGCTTATTATTTATCCTTTTTGTATCTAGGATGATGACACAAATAGATTGAATCCTGTTGCAGAATGTTGAAGGTGGCCGAGCATTGAAATCTGTATAATCATCTTTCAGGAAGGTTAGTGTTGGGGGTAGGGGT
>JAOYMZ010005175.1:0-23276 GCA_025802335.1 Pinguicula primuliflora | reverse complement strand
CCGGAAAAACAAAGTGGGAACACCCACTTGCTCCTCTATAAATAGGGGAAGGGGTTAGTTCGCTTTGCTAAAAAAAAGTGTGTTTTGCTACACAAGCTTGTTGATTAATTTAGTTGACAAATGGGGTTTTGGGTTGTCTTGAAATTTCAAAACTCGAAAAATCCCAAGTTAAAAAATTTTAATATATTAAAAAGTTTAAAATTTTTTGTTGTCCGGTTGGGTGGCCGACAAGTTTTTTGCGTGTCGGTGGTGGTGCCGAGCGCGTCGGTGGTGGTGCCGAGCGCGTCGGTGGTGGTGCCAAGCGCGTCGGTGCTTTCTCGTGTGCAAGTGCTGCGTAAGATGAATCTAGTTGCACTGCATAATAGTGTCACTCCTTATCATCAGTTTCCCCATACGTGTGTAACATTGTAAGTAAGCCACTTAGGGAGTCAGTTTAGTTGAGAAATAAAACTGCCATAACAAAACATTCAAATAGGCACTTCACTCTTTGGCATCAGTCCCACAGTTTGTGAAAATGTTTTGGCGGATGCATCATCTATATAATGAGCCAACAACCAAAATAAAATTCAGTTAAAATTTAAATATGTTAATATTTAAAATACTTTATAAATTTTTTAATGTATACTTATGTTACCTAACATAATTAATATAGCTAATTATATAATGAGACATGTTCAATGCCCATATAAATGAACACACAAATGAACACACGTTTTCAATTCCCGCCACTAGTAACGCCCGTTCACGAAAGTAGTCACACCGTTGGAAAGCTTATACATAGAAGATCATATGTTCAAGTTTTAGTGATGTTCCGACGACTTTATCACCGTTTAATGGAGGGTTCACATTTCCCCTTGGGTTAAGTAGTCCTAAATAGGGTTTTAGAAAATTCCGGCGACGAAGTCGCCGAAACCGAAACTAAACATGGGGCTTATGATCTCCTATGTATAAGCTTTCCAACAGTGTGACCGCTTTCGTAAACGGGCGATGCTAGTTGCGGGAATTGAAAACGTGTGTTCATTTGTGTGTTTATTTATATGTGCATGAATCCTACACCTTATATAATATATTACGTGGTTGGCGGGTCTCCAGGGTGGACTCCTCCCGGACATGGACCGGCCCCGGACATGGTCCGGCCACATGAACAGAACAAGTCCATTATGCCAACGCTAGATGAATTCCACATAGGGGCAGATAAGCCCTGGGTGGGATCAAGTACCTTATGACATGAAGAAAAACCAGTGAAAATATTTGGTAATTTGATTCAATTCTTCTTCTCATCAATCTGTGTCTAGTAGGACCGGTGGTATGAGACTCAATTGGAAAAATACCTTGATACTATTGCAACCCTTGAAGAGATAACTAGGTACTTGTGACAAAGGGTAAGAATTAAAGAAAGATGAATCAATTCCTTGATAAAAGGTTAGGGCCCGTTTGGTTTGAGTTGTTATATTTCGGTTGATTAATATTACCGTTGATTAGCGATATAACTAAATAGTTTAGTATGGTAAATTCAATTACTACGAATCGTTTGGTTGTCAAATATTTTCGTACATTACGGTATAATGAAAAATTACACGAGGGTATAAGGACAATAATGTCCTTACTTGATGAAAAAATGTTAATTAATCACAATTAATTGGACGTGATAAAATTAATTAATCACAATTAATTGTCCGTTTTTTTTACCTACCTAAGATGGTGTTTTTTTTGGTAGTTAAGGTGTGACTATTTTGATTAATCACAATTAATATGCTATTTACCTTGATTTTCCCTGAAAGTATACAATATGCACATATATGAATACGGACATTAAGACACTTAATTTTTATGTCTACTGATGATAATCACTGGTTATCACGAAAATTCACCCCATGCTTTAACAACCTCAGCGTCTAGGTCATGTTAAATAGGGATTTAGAGTATAACATATATCCATTTTCTCCATTCTACGCGATTTATGCCGAAAATCCTCATCCTTGCTAGCAAAATTCAGGGGCTCTGTTCCAATCCTTGAAAGCAATCGCACGTAAGAGTTGTTTGTGTACTTTAAGGTTCCACCATAGTTGCAATTTAATCTCTTTTACCACTGCTTCATTGGATTTCTCGTGACTGTCGAAGATCTTTTTTGTTTCTCCATTTCCAGATATGCCATGTTGTTTGCTACCAGAGTGCATTCCATATGGTTTTCTTCCATGGAGGAGCAGACTGGTGCATGAATTGGACGAGATGGGGCAGCGGTTCGTGTTAGAGAATAGCAGTTACTTCGGAGCAATATTTTCTATGCATGCACCAATCTACTTCATCTTGAAACCTATGATACCACAAAACTAGCAAGAAGTAGATGTTAGGAAATAACAGTTTACGATTGCGAAAAATTAAAGAGTTACTCTGAGGTCTATGAATCACAGTTTCCTTAAGATAAATTTGTCCTCTCCTCGATGCCTTGAGATCTTGGACGTTCGCCTCCCACGATACAACAGAGTACGAATAGTTAGGCCCAGCACGGCTGCACTATTCCAGCGAACTCGAACAGTGCCGACCTTCTATTACCAAAGACTCAAAACAAAGGGCCCAAGAAAATACAAAACTTGAATTCTAGACTCAAAGTGATTTTGTGTGTATATCTTTTGTGTTGGATATGTATGTTCTGTGTATTTTTTCAAGCATGGGGAGGACCCTTTTATAGATGAGTAATAAGGAGTGTATAAGAAGTAAAGACCAATATGTGTCACATAAAGACCACAAGAATCTATTTATCTTCCCACTTTATTCACTCATCAATCTCCACTAACTCCACAATATGTCAATTTTATTGGAAGTGGAAAGGTCACAACTTTTGGGTATCAATTTCCATTCACCCAAATACAATATATAATTTCATAGCATTCTTTATTCCATCAACTAAGTGGAATCCTTACGAAATATATATATTTTCCAACAATCCCCCATATGAATGAAATTGTTCATACAAATAAAGACTCAAATCTTGGTGATAGATTTCTGCGGTCAATACCTGCATAGGATAGGTAGGTGTTACCCTTTGAACCTTTCTTTGCGAAGTTGTATCAACTTTACTGGCTGCTCAGTAGACGCGATGTCCTTAAATTGCTCTGCCGTTTGTGTAAACGAATAATACAGTTCGCACAGATATCTTCCTGACACTATTATGGTTCTCATGGTTTATGTCCATTTTGACCCTGGACATCTGCCTGGTTCTGCGAGAGTTTTTAGAGAATTAGCCTCCCAAAATTCTCTTCGAAGCGGCCCCTCTTCTCTCTCACATAGGTGATCTCTTAATTAGGAGTAACCCGCATTATTCTGCTCGGACAACTTCACTTGGATTTCCGATGCATAAGGATCATTAAAAGCCAAATTGCTTAACCTTTCCTGCGGATATCACTGTTTAACATCAGGAATGGATTTTCGGGTTTACCTCGATAGTTTTGAGTTTACTCTGATATATTCGAGTTTACTTCGATATATTCGAGTTTGCTCTAACACATTCGAATTTACCCCACAGTGACTACCAAGGTTGCTACAGGTAGGTTGTCCCTTTGAACCTAGATCTTGGGATCTCTAGTCAACTAGGTTGGGTTTCCTTTGCATCAACCTTATCGTTCTATGGGCTTTAAACCCATTCCTCTCGATGTCTTTTCAACTTGATCTCGGTTTAACCCTTTGGTTAGCGGATCTGCTATGTTATCCTTTGACTTCACAAAGTCTATGGTGATAACTTGAATTGAGATCAGTTGTCTAACGGAATTATGTCGACGACGTATATATCTCGATTTACCATTATATAACACATTGTAGGCTCTACCAATTGTAGATTGGTTATGGCAATGTATACATATTGCCGGTACCGGTTTTGGCCATTCTTGAATATCTTCCAAAAAATTGCATAACCATTCAGCCTCTTCGCTACATTTATCCAATGCCATAAACTCAGATTCCATCGTGGATCTGGTTAGTACGGTCTATTTAGCTTATTTCCAAGAAATCGCTCCGCCTCCAATAGTGAAAACATATCCACTAGTGGCTTTGAATTCTTATACATCAGAGATCCAACTTGCATCAGTGTATCCTTCTAATATACAGAGATCTCTGGTATAATGTAGCCCATAATCACGAGTATATCTAAGATACCTTAGTACTCTTGTCATTGCTTTCCAGTGATAACTTCCTGGATTATTTGTGAATCTGCTCAATACACCAACAGTATAGGCGATGTCTGATCTTGTACAATTCATTAGGTACATCAGACTGCCTATCACTGTAGCATATTCTATTTGATCAATGCACTCTCCTTTATTCTTTGACAAATGTTGACTCGTATCAATTGGAGTTCTAGCCAAGCTAAAATCATCCTTATTAAATTTGTCAAGAATCTTGTCAATATAGTGTAACCAAACCAAACCAAACCAAACGTACCCAGTAAATCCCGCCCTTAGGCAGGGTCTGGGAAGGGTAAGATGTACGCAATCATATCCTCACCGCTCACATGATGGAGAGATTGTTTCCGTGGGGTTCCCCAGCTCGGACAAAAATAAATAAATAAATAAAAATAAAAAATAAAAAAAATAAAAAAATAAAAAAAATAAAAATAAAAATAAAAACTAAATAAATAAAAAAGAGAAAAAAATAAAATAAATAAGATAAAATACAATAAAATAAATTAAAAATAGAAAAATAAAAATAAAAACGGCCTAACTCATCCTACCATACTAGAGGTCAAATAAGCAAATACTACCCTAATAGTCATAGAATATCCTTAACCGTAATATAACGTCTCCAACTCGTCCTATCAGAGATCATGTCCTCAGAGAGGTTTAATCCTACTAAATCTAGCTGACTCTGCTCATCCCATATTCTCTTAGGTCTTCCCCACCCTCGTCGCCCTTCAACTTGTAGTCCTTCGATTGGCCTGACTGGTTCGTCCAAATTTCTTCTGCGTACATGTCCAAACCATCGCAACCTTCCCTCCCATAGTTTGGTACTTATAGATGTAACCCCCAATGTATCTCTAAATACCTCATTTGGGATCTTGTCTAATCTCGTGTGACCACACATCCACCTTAGCATTCGCATCTCTACCACTTCAAATTCCCGCACATATGAAAGACTCATGGCCCAACACTCTCACCTGTATAGTATCGCCGGTCGTATAACTGTTCTATAAAATTTTCCCTTTAACCTGAGTGAGACTTTTTTATCACGTAACACTGCAGTAGCCGACCGCCATTTCATCCATCCAACCTTTAGGCGATGGATAACATCACCTTCCACCAGTGTACGAGAAGTCGGAAGTCGGAGGCGGGGCAGTCTGTGACCGCCCAGCGCCCCTGCCGACTAGTCGGCCGCCCCGCGGACAACATATTTTTTTTTAAAAAATCAAATAATATAAAGTAATAAAGAACAAATGACACACATGCATAAAATATAAAAATACACTAAAAAAAGAAGTCAAATTTTTGCAAACCAAGATTCAAATAGTTTATAAATCAGATTTCCTCATAAATGTCCCTCGCCGTCAACAAGCCGAAGCACCTTAACAAGAGGTGCAAACACCTTCAAACACTTTGTTACCCCTTGCCAAAAACCAGTACTAAGGACAGTCTCACGTGCTTTCTTACCCTTATCAGTGCTAGACCATTTGGAACCATCCCACTCAGAACTAGAAAACATAGTGGATAAAGCATCCTTCTTTTCCATCAAGCTTTCCAGAGTCAAGAAATTTGTGGCAAATCAACTCCAGGTCTAACAATATCCCTCTTACTAGTAAATTTTCTAGAAAACATAGTGGATAAATCATTGCTAGAGTGTCATGGTGACCATAAATGAATATAGTAAGAGATTTAGCCTTGTCAATTATGTTTTTAAACCCGGGTTCCTTTCCAATGCCTCCAAGCATGAGATTGATGGTATGAGTTGCACATGAAGTCCAAAACATATGTGGCCTTTTTGAGGCAATAAAGTCTTGGTGTCCATATTGTTCGAAGCATTATCGGAGACCACCTGAACAATCTTATCTGGTCCAATCTGGTCAATAAACTGATCAACATACCTAAATGAAAACAGTTTACAAAATAAGTTAAACAATAAGTTAATCTTAATTTGTATACTTCGGACTTTTGTCTTCTCTCTTCTTCATGCTCTACTTTTTCTTTTTTCTTTTTCTTCGCATCATTAAGTGCATCCTTACATATTTTTCTATCTTCTTCACTTGCTTTTGGACATTTGGCTATATCCCCAATTATCTCGACAATGTGCTTTTTTAGCCTTGAAATCCCGCACTTGAAGACTTTATTACACAACAAGCATTGCAGTGAATCCCTGTTCTTCGGATCTACCAACCCAGCATAGTTCCAACCAATATCTTTGGTCTGAGTCTTAGAAGAACCGGTTGATGCTTGACTTGCGTCCTAAACACGACAAAGGTTAGTCACATAAATATTTAATCACCATCAAAATATCTTCAGTGCCAAAAATATTGAACTAGCCTAGAAAGAAAACAGTTCAAGAATAATCCTATACAAAGTACAAACTAACATGTCCAAAGTCAATAACAAGAATAGGCCCGAATATTTTGAGAAAAGATCCCATTTTTTTTAAACAAAATATTTATTGAATATAAGAAATCCAAATACACTGTAATCTATAGAAGATCCAATACAAACTATATCAGACTGGCAAATGCGACAACCACAATTATTCAACACAAGTGACAAAAGACATCCCGCGAACTACACCACCGCCAGTCAAGAACCCAATTTTGGGATCGGCAAATCGACGTATACGGCAGAAAATTATCACAAATCATGCAAAGTAAATGTTCATGTACGAAAGTAGAAAAAAAAAATGAACCTTTGTGACTTTGACATTTGATCAAACACCTTACAAGCATAAATAATTAGAGTAGTATTACAACAATAAATCACAAATAAATAAAGAACAAATATCCTAACCATGACTTTTGCCAAAAGAGTTGAAGAATTGCCCCAAGAGTTGAAGAAATGCCCAAGAACTGCGTCTGCAAAAGACGTGACCGTGACTTCAAATTTTTTGAAGTTTCCTTACTGTGGCTAGTTGTTTGGTTAGATATATTAGTTTAAACGGGTTGCTTGGTTAAACTGGGCCGAAGAGGTGTTTGGTTAAACCTAAAAAAAGTTGTTTTGACCTGGGCCGACCAGGCCGTTACGGCGGAACGCCCGACTTATCGGGCTTAGTCGGCCGACTAATTGGGCAGGTCGGCCGAATCAATGCCCGGGCCTCTCTTCGCTACGACTAGGCCCAAAACGGAGCGGTATCGAGAAAACGACCAACTAATCGGCCGACATGACGCCAAGTCGGCCGACTTTTCGAACATATAGAAAGACTATGTAGCACGTCCAGAAGTCCTTAGACACCACTATAATATGTGAATCAACACTTAGAGCATATCCTTTCGCTTTTGGAGTGCATCCTCCTGGATTTGCTTTCACCCTCGCCACCAACATTCTGCTTCCTCGCCAGTATAATTAACAGATCAAATCCTCCAGGTTTTATGATGCACATTCTCCATGATAAATGAACGCATGATAAGGTGTAAAACAAGTAATTAGGGCATAAATTAGTTAAAACACTAATCTAAATAAGCTCAAAACATGATGTGAAATGAGCTTATCAACTACCCCACACTTGACTTATGCTTGAAATGAGATATTTTCTTGAGGATAGAGAAGAGTATGGTGAGCTGGATCAAAGAGGGGTTTACATAGTAGTTATGAGAGTGATAATTGTACTCACGGGTTACAAGTTCAAATCGCTTCAGCGACATTACCCATAAAAAAATGATGAGCTAGACATTATCGTGTACTTATAGTGTGCATATGTTATGTATACCATTTACCCAATATATAGATTTTTTTTATAACGTATGTAAACCCCACCATTGTAAGTAAAACTAACGCCTTATCGCAATAATCTGCAAACGGTACGGGGATAAATCACACTTGACAAGCCACATGTGACAAACTTATTTCACTGAAGAGAATTAAACGCACAAGATTTGAGTACAATTGTCCCTTTCGGAACAATTAGGTCAATCCCTCTTTGACATTTGCGGAATGTATTTTGAGGGTTCAAGCCACTGCATTTATTATTCAATCTTGTTTTGTAGGTCGCAAAAGCTTGTATGTAAGAGTTGGATGCCGTGGTGATTGGCCAGGTATAAAGCCACCCGGATGGGATCCATCAAGGGGAACCTAATTGTTCGCTCCATCACTTAAAATAAAGACAGGATATAGCCATAGCACACATTCGTGCATCTCCTGGCATTTTTACCCCTCATTTTGGATGACACCTTGTATTTCTGTAGTGTTCCAAAAAGTATTCATACAAGAAGTGTCACGGTACGGATTTCCTTTAGCCGATTTGTTAAATAAATATGTATGCATAAGCCATTAGTCGGGTAATTATATAGATGGGTTCCCACTTATTTCCCGTATTTCTAGTGGGCCGGAGATTGTCGGAATGTGGTAATGGCCGCGGAAGTGGGCCGGTGAAGACATAGGGAATTAATTCCCTCCGGCCCAATGGGTTTCTCGGCCTGGGAGCTTGCCTCCGTTAAAAGATAGAGATTCTGGGGGGGGGGATAAACGCGACGAGATTAGATAGACGCGACGAAAAGGGAGACGGGCAGAAAATCGTCTCTGGCTCTTCACAAATCCACGGAGATCCGTTCAGTTAAACTGTGAGAGTATCTCGGGGACGCGGAGGAGCGAAGGGATAAGCACAATCCCGAGAAAACCTACGAGAAGAAGTAGATGGAGGGTTGGGAAGCTCAGCCTATAAATACCTCTTACGGGAGGAGCAGAAGGGACCTCCGTCTCAACCCACTCACACAAGAAATTCAGGCTTATTGAAGCAGAGGGTGAGTAATCGGGTACATAGGGATGAAGTCAGATTGCTAGGGGTTTTTGAATTTTGATTTTCGATTTCGAGATTTGCACTGTGCGTGTGTTCTTGCATTCTTCGAAACCTAGAATTTGGGGGAAACATATGTGTCTCATGAATTTGATTCGGGTGTGAAGCAATTTCGGTGATTTCCGGTTGTGTGCTAAATTCTTATTCTGTTCTTCCAAGCTCCCGTATGAATTGGCTTTCGGAGTGGGGAGGGTAGACGAGTATGTGTAACAGGGGGGAATGTGTTTACAAACTTTCTCTATAGCTGACCGCTGTTGAAAGGCTTTCAAAAATGTACATAGAAGATTTTCATTTAAAAGCTTTGTTCTTATCAAAATCCCCTATCAGTTTTAAAAATTCTTCAAACTTTCGGTTACATGACCTTAAGAGTGAAACACTGTGATTTGCTAGACAGTGTTCAAAAATTGATTTTGTGCTTGGAGTTTGGCTGGTGTGGTGTGGTGGTGTTAGGTTGCAATTTGTGCCCTGTTGAGCCAAAACTCCGTAGTTGGGGAGTCAGCCCCGGGTTGGCGGCTTAAAATCGATCTGGGTTGAGTTATTATAACTCGGGTGTGTTCAGTCGTCTTGGTGGTTCATGGGAGTAATGTTCGGATAGGCCTGGTGGTTCCAGTGAAGGACTGGACCGTAGAAGAGGGATTGTGGTTCACTGTTCGGTGCTGCTGTTTTAAAAGGATTTCCGTCGCTTAGTTCATTCCTTGCATAGTATAGAAAAGTTTTAAATCTCATGCTTACTCTGTTATGAATTTTTAAAACCATAACATGATTCGGTCTTTATTGTTATTCATTCACAGCATCCGAAAATATTTCAAAAAACCATTCCCCTTATGGGACCTTTCATTTAGCAAGCAAACACTTATATGATAAACCATGCCTCAAGATTTGAAACCTTCTGTGCATCTCAATTACTTGCTTATTCACTGAGCTTTAGCTAACGGGTGTCCGTGTTTTTGCGCCCTTACGCACAGGTACAGGTGGGGATTAGGCGAGTCGTCAAGCAATTGTGAAGGTGGACGAGATCCTGATTTCTGTTCGTTTCGTAGGAATAAAACCCTGTCCTGCAGGGATGTTTAGACTCTGTCTAAAAGTTTTCTTTCAGTTTTGAACCTTGTAGCAAAGAGATTCATGTTTTACTTAACGTTTTTAAGCTTATGAGACTTGACTCTCTGATCTCGTAACATTCCTCGTGTTATACTATGGTTGGACGGTTATACTCTTGGTGTCAATTCATGCTATCTGGTTAGGACTTTTACAAGAAGATAGTACAACCATCTAAACATCAAAACCTGCAGTTCAGTTCATCAACATCAAAACAATCCAGATGAAAAACAACCAACTCCTTTTAACACAACTCAACTTCATGTCAATGATTCACTACAAAATAAGAGTTTACGAAGTCTCGACAGCCGAGGCCGGTGATTCTGACATCTGCGTAAAGACAATAGTTTTCAATCAGACATATAAATATGGTTGATAGATACAATTATACAATAAAGGGAGTGGAAACAGCACTGGAGTGTAAAAATTTACACCCAACAACAGCTTCCGTAAAAAAAAAGACAATAATTTACAAACTACTGCATTATATCATTTATGCAGGGGCGACAAGTAAAAAGCATTGGACGTTAACAAAACACGCAGATGAATGTGAAACATCTAAGAAACGATATAGCATAGCAGCTGTTTCAGTCATTGGCGATAGAAGTAAATTAATTTACATAGCTAGGCCACAAGAGATTCCGAGGCATGCTTAGGATCTTACGGCATAAACAAATAAAGGTACACAGCAGCTGGCGTAGAACTCCAAATAAATATGATTACAAGCTAAATTTGGAAAAGATAGCTCATAAGGCGCACATACCTCACGCTTGAGGCTCGTTATTGCTGACTTCAATACAGCATCTCCGACAATCGATCTCAGTTTATTAATGAACACATCCCGAGATATTGTCTTACTCTACAAAACAATGGAGAAGAGACTAAACACGTGCTGGAACTAGAGAGGGCTGATCAAACTAAGTGTTAAGCTCACATACCCTGAACAATTCATAGTAGATTCTAACATGCTCCATGTTTTGAGGAGGGATCTTATTTTGGATGGATGTAAATAGCACGGGGAACAGCATCCAAGGACTCTTTGGAGTCCTCCCCTAAATGTAGAATAAGAGTTTTAAGTGAGACATATAGTTATGCAAAATAGTTGGTGAAAAAACAATAGATGTGCAAAATATAATTGTATCTCACAAACTAAAAAAAATTAGAGAAACATCCCAAACCATCAAACTAAAATAGCTAGCCTGTGGCAATTCATCCAATCAAAAAATAGGATAGGATACTCATAGATCTATAATTAAAGAAAAATTCTCAATTAAAAGGTAGAGCAAGGCCACGTTACAGAAACTACGATGCCCGCAGAGGTCTTCAAACAGATATCCAGACCAAGTTAACACAGTAACTAAAGCCTTGACCCTCAAAAGCAACAAAAAGGATTTTACATGGTTGCTCTAAAGTTGACAAAAAAATGCAGGTCTGGTTATTTTCTATTAGAACACGAGGCATAATTAGTCAAGCGTCAAGATACGCAGAATAACATCTTACCTGGGTTTCTGGTATTTCATGGCCAGAAATGACCCTGGAAACATCAATCCTGTTCGCCTGCCCATTTATAGGCCCTGCAAATTCATAGAAAACAAGAGCCAGTTCTCAGGATCTCAGAGGAACTAGTAAAATGGCAACCAACCAGTAGGATATTGCAAATAATGTGCATCGTTATATTGGATGAAACCAAAAGATTAGATTCTGAAGAATCATGAAAGCTTTTAAATAACAGAGAAAATATATAGCCATTAGACACGGACCAGAATAACAGGAGAGGAGCGGATACAAGACACCATGCCAAGTAAATTTTAGTATAATAATATCTGGACAAGGAAAACGTTTAAATAGACATCTAGAAACAACCTTCAGTTTCAGAAGCCACATTGAAACTAACGATGCATTCCGGGTAGATATGAGAATGCATATTCATGTTCCATATAACATAGCGACTAGGAGATAGAAGATTGTCAACACCACTATCAAAGTCGTGGCAACTGGGATGGAACTGTTTTGATCCACATGGAACCACCTCCATATTCCCCAAAATAACACGACAAAGTACCACATGTCGTGTTCCATTTTCGTCAACATCAAAATTCTTGATACTGTACAAAGAAAAAAAATAGCATCAAACTGAACAAGTCGAAAAATGAAGTGGCGCACTTGCAAAAAACAACCAGAGAGCAATAACTTGCAATATAATCGAAAAATAAGCTATCACCTAACATGCCTTTTTGTCGCAAGACCTTATTATCTTGCATCTCAATATTTTGATTGCTTACTGCAACCAGAAAGATATTACAATGCACTACGTGGCTCGATTAGGCACTGAAACAACTTATATCCTATAAGTCACACAAGCATAAATACACTTCTAAAATGTATTTACTGAATATTGGATTTCTAATAAAACGAAACTGATTTTAAACAGAGAAAGGAAAATAGCAAGATCAAACCTGAAAGGAGTGCCGTTAGCAGGGATTAGATACAATCCAATACCATTTAAGGGGTTCATTTTATGAACCTCATAATGGCCAATCCCAAAGTTGATTACAGTTGAAGCAGTTCCTTTCGGGCAAGGAAGCCAGGCATATACTAAATTTACATCACCGCGGTACCTTTTAGTGATTTCAAGTTGCTTTATAAAAAGTTCAAACCGCGAGTTCATCACAAGACTTGAGCAATGCCGTATCTCAAGAATGTCTGCAGTATCCGGCCCAATAGCTTTGTAAAAGATATCTTTCACTGCCTCCAAATTCAATGACAAGTGCACATGATCAGTATCAAGGATCATGTTCTCTTCCATCCTTCGACTTTGTGAACATTTTTTATCACCTCCTACAGGGACTGCTCTGGAAAAATTGTGATTAATTTCGTCATTACAGCCTTCTGGAGCAGTATTACTATGAGCTTCTACTTGCTTACCTACAGCAATTGATTCCCCACTAGATTCATTATCTAATCCACGTATCTCAATCTCCAAATGCAAGTTGATATTTTGAGGCACAATTCCCATTTGGTCATAACCTTCGACATACTGACAATGAAAGCTCTGTTCATCAGCAGTACCAACAATTTCTGGGAAGAAACAGTTCCCGGAAACGTCAATCCAAGCAATTGGCTGATGCAAACCAGTCTCCATGTCCAACTGCATCATATGCAAGAAGTCTAGCAAAATCCTATTGCCATCAACCTCCACTTCTACTGCAGGCTTCTTATCAAGCATACCCTCGTTTACAAGTGTGACAATGGCTTTTGAGAAATCATTCCACTCATCATTCTCATAATACATCAGGCGCTGCAGATTTTCACTTTTTTTGAAGTTAGAATAGTACTTCAGCAAACGTTTTCCAGCTGGATAAGCACCAGTTCGAGATGGACCCAATCTCCTCCGCTTGCCAATGTTAGGGATGCACAAACCAGGAGGGGACTGCAAAGGAAATAGAACTTTTGTATCCCCAGTATGGCAGATGCTGCTTCGATCTGAATGCTTTCTCTTCAGATCAACGTCAACAGGTCGACCACTAACCAACACCTTTTCTAATATTGTGTTCATTTCTACAGACTGGATCAATCCTTATCCACTAACACAGAACCGAAAGTTCAAAGAGAAAACAGTTCTGTACAATTTACTCTAATATTGCATGAAAGTGCAATTGCCACTAGCAACTCTAGAGAAATCCTGAACAGAAGAATAGTTGGTCAGAAAAGGTTACAAAAGCTTCTCAATAATACATAGGCAGATGTCGTAATAAAAAGCTGTCACAGTCAAAACGTCAATGCAGTGCAAAACAGAAATGCTCTCACGCGGAACAAAACAAGTGGGCACATAAAGGAGCGGAGAAGAATCAGAGAATAAAGAAAAACTGCAATCCAGACCATACATATCAACGAAGCTATATGAGGCCCAATCGCTAGACAAAATAGACCCATCACTGCCTTATCAAACAAAGAGAATAATATCACTAGAACAAATTTTAAAAAAATGTTGCTTCGTGAATTATAAATATTTATTATTTCGTTTCCTTATGATATCATTTGAAATTTTAGAACGGGAAAAAACAGCAAAAAATGGAAGCCAACACATCATAGCTATAGAAGTATGTTCTATAGAACAAACACACACAATATTGCTTTGTCAAAGAAATGTGATACAATGCGTTAATCAGACTAAAAATGCAGCTTCAGCAAGGAAAATGAACATATGTTTATCACTCTATACCCCCACGCGAAAAAAAATTGTAACTTCAAATTATTGGATTTGGGCCTAGTAACAAAATAAACCACAAAAATAACTGATAAGTAAAGCTTTCTGCACCAGAACACAACATAGACTAACGGTCTGCTTTTCTGCGCAGAAAATTGAGAACTAAATGCTAACGATTTAGATAAAAGTATTTAATCAATAAATTCAAGTCAATTTCAAAATGCGGGGAAGGATGGATCAATTAATATCGATATGCATAGATCAATAACAGGGCAATGCCAAGCTCCGGATGAAAATTTATATCTGAGGAGATAATTGCTATTCCCGGTATATAAACATAATAATTTGTGCCTAGTATTCCGATAATAGAGTCAACCCAATAAGCAATCAGTTAAATCACACCACCATCACCCTAGTGTATAGTGTCAAAATTTTGAGACAAACAAATCCAACGTTTATCATAGGTATTACAAGTATCAAGCATCCTGAAAGATATCACATGAAGCGAGAAACATAGGTAACAGTTTACCAGATATCATGATTATGATGCTAACTCTTCTAAGTCAGTAAAGAGAGTTTTTATTCACGGCAAATCTTCATGAGAATCAAAGAAATATGAGAACACACTGATTTATGCAATAGCTAGTTAAATGAAAAAGTATTTCTCATATAAAAATTAGAGCTTTGCTGAGAGGCGAATTGCATTTTTTCCCATTTTTTGGCGGATCGCATCCAAACTTAAACGTAATTAACTTTTTTCTTTCTCTTCACTATATAGTTAAGATTCGCTGGTAGTAATCAAGATTGTCCATGGAGCAATCTTGAGACACAACTGCCAACACTTTCCATCTTTCCTAAACGAAAACTCAGAACTTATCAAAACTTTCCTTGTCCTAAAATCATTATTAAAAGCACTGGCATCAATAACATAACACACAAAAAATCAGTGCTAACTCTGCTGGTTTTCACCTGTTATTAGTTACCACAATCTCATATTATATTATAACAACAAAATCCAGCAAACAGCTAATTCATGTACCCATCAGCTGAACTGCAGATGTAGCAAAAATGCATATTTGCTCATTGTGCAAGCAAGCGATGGGTACACTAATTGCAGAAAGGAATTTTTTGGTCAGATATTATGTGATAACGATAATTGCATCAAGTTTTAACCATTCAAAGCCCCAAGGACTAATACCAAGTTACTTCTATGTGCAGATACTGACGAAAATTAAAACAGAATTAGCAAGTTCACATTTCGTATTTATAAGTTACAAATATTTTAGGTTCTCTGAATATGGATTTTTTAGAACGACAAAAACTAGTAAAATTCAGAACTTGAGAAATTTAGCTCAGATTTATGGCCAACCAGAGTTTCAGCATCTTCAGCAGGATTGAGCACCCAAATACACAAAAGAAAAGCCATAAATTAAACAAATTCAAATATGGTTGAAAAGCTTCGGTACATGTAACAGAATGTAGTTCCAATATCAAAATTTAGGCTTCTAAAATCATGTCTGCGAAAACAAAGCCTAATATACTATAAAACATATAAATTAGCACCCACTAAACTATAGGAAAATTGAAAAGAAACATGACTGAGCATGTAATGCACACAAAACATACTAATGGCAAGTAAACATGATATGGAGATATCTCAAAGTCTCGGTAAAGCGTAAATCAGTGAACACGAAAGAAAAACTATTGTCCAAGGAAATGTCATTGGCAGCATTTCATTGTTCTAACACACATCTTACAAATTAGCAAGGAAAGAAGAAGCTCAAGGGAGACACTCTTGACATTTTCTGAATGTATTGGTAATATCATTATCATCCCATGGTTATTTATAAATAAATGGATCGAACATATCCGATATAGCAGCAACTTTTGCATACAACAAGTGCAGGAGATAAAAACAGTTCCGTTTTTCAACGAGTTTTGCACGACAGTGAAATTATTCGTGATTATCATTCATAAGGAACAAAGCACTTGGCTACTAATCAGATCACAAGCAGTGCACCAGAAATCAATCTTGCGGAAATCTTCTAACTGATCCAGAATACAAGAAAATAGATCAACACGCGCTCACAGAATGCCAAATACGAAAAAATAAAAAGGTAAGCCACCATAACACAGAAAAACACAGACGAGCATAATTAGGAGGCGTAAACAGTTAAAGAATCAGAACTATGTAATCCGTGAAGCTTTTTATCAAAGATAAATGATAGAACACAAATTCATAGATTGACTTTTGCATGCTCAGAAGTCCCACACCATCTTCTTATAGAATCAAGGCCGCCATACCTTCTGATCCCACAAAGTTCACGATTTAACTCCCAAAGGCAAAAAAAAAGTATTCAGGCGCAACTCAGATCCACAAAACTTGACATCCCAAGCTCCATAACACCAAAAACAATCAGAAAAACTATGAAGATCGACTACCCCAAAACAATACTTACATATATACATACAGTGAGGAGTCGTCGGATTGATGTACTTTTTTCCGTCGGTATTTTTCTCCTCACCTGCTATGGTTAATCCAAACCCTAGATAAAAAACAACTAAGAAATTTGACCGTCGGACATTCTTGTGGCACAAGAACTTAGCAGAGGTCAACAGACGGGTCGTTAAGCTAACCGGCCCTGTTCCGGCCTATCTATTTTATAAATATAGATCTGGCCATATTAAGCCATTTATAAAATGGGTTGGACCAATATAACGGATTTGGAGTAGGTGCAGTGAGTAATTCATATATATTATGGAGTCCTTATCTGACACTGCAGAATTGATGTGGCAAGTGGGCCGATGTTTAACACTTTTGTGAGGGCCTGCTGACCGACCAATCTTGTAAGGCCACGAGGGTACTGCATAGTATACAGTGATTATCTCACTGTATACTCCCCAATTCCCAATACAACCGGCAAAAAAAATGGAACACTCTCAACTTGCTGGGATTTTGACGGACCAACCTGTGTGACTTTTATTATTATTTGAAAAGATAACTTTTAACATTCAAAACTGAATCAAATATTTTAATTTAACCAAAGATCTATCATGCTTAGATTAGATGAGGTAGCTGTGGGACACGAGTCAGCCTCATTGATTCAAGGGTGTTGTGGGTCGTCGCTCAATAGATAAAAGCAGTTTTCGAAAAACCGGCTCAAAATATAAAATCGACCCGCTTTGTATTTGTGCATACTAACAAAACATTGGATTGATGAGAAGGCAGACCAAACCAACCGAATGGCCGAAAAAGGCTGAAAAGAAGTCGTAGGCCCTCCCACAACGCATACTGAGCCAAATGTTTTTTTAAAACTTTATTAATACAAGTTAGGCTTATGGTCCAATCCTGAAAGAGAAGGGCCGCCCAAAAGCCCATGACTATAACAGCACATGAGTTTACCAGCACATGAGTTTACCAGCACATGAGTTTACCGATCTCATGAAGCCCATGACTATAACAGCACAAGAGTTTACCAGCCCATGAGTTTACCGATCTCATGACTTTGGCATGACTACATCCTTCCATCTCACTACAACCCCTTTTTATAGAGGGATGGTTGGGGGTCTCCCCAACCATATTATCCTCAAAAAAAGTTTCTAAAATAAGTTTATATAAAATTAACAAAAAAGAGTATTTTTTTGTTTATAAAATTAAAATAAAAAATATTTTAAAAAAATATTTATTATAGTATTTCTAAAAAAAATTATTCTAGATAAAAGTGACTCCACGAATAACAAGCAACTCATCCATCACTATGAAAACACGATTATCAAAAAATGAAAATTTCTATTTTTTCTCATTAGGCTCAACTTTTCGTAAACATGTTCAGAAAAAGATCATCTATAGCCTAACATAAAAATGGTGAATCTTCGTTTCATTCTTGAAAGTCCGTTTGATTACGAATTCTAATTGATTTATGGAAATATTATTACGATAATGTTTGCAAATTCTTCTCAAAAATTACTTTTGGCTTTTCAGTCGTAGAAATCTTTTTTAAAGTGTTTATGATTTTAGCTTCTGCTAGTGGAAAAGTCCCCAAAAGCCCAAAAGTCAAAAGCTTATATGGAATTACTTCTGGGAAGTTTAAGGCGATGATAATTTTGTAATTATTTCAAAGTTCACTTTTAAGATAATTTTGTCCATATAAATGAATTAATAATACCAATATACTCATCAATTATTATAGCAATCGATAATTTTGCCCATATAAACAAACAATATTTTTTAACTTTAGCCGCAGTAAAGCCCTCACTGCAAACACTTTATAACTTCTTTATAAAAGCAAATTTTTTTAAAAGCACATTTTTTTTAAAAGCCCTTATGAGAACCTACTTTTACAAAAACACAAAAATTTGCAAACATAGTATACGTTTGAGATATGGTTCGTGCATTTAGAGTGACATATTCACTTTCTCGTATGGTCAATAATGATATTATGTAGGTGATAAGTTCATATTTTATAACATTTTAAGCTTACCAAACTTAGTAAATTTCATTACATTATGTCCTATTCACGTTATTTGTGCCTCATCTTGTGTTTATTTGTGCCAGGGTAGATTTATGGATCGTCTGGAGTAGAGTTGTGCAAAATCTGTTAAAGGCCAGAGCATACACTCAAGTCTTGGATGCATATACTTGGGGCTATCTCCTTCATTCCATGTTCAACTTGATGGACTAAGGTTAGATGCAACGTAATCTCGTGCAATATAGGCAAACTTGGAGCCAAAGACATCAAGGGACAAGAAGTTGCTAAATATGGAAAAGACCAATAACTCTCCAAGATGATGTTTTGCCATAACTGGGAAGAAGACAAAGTGACTGATCTACCCATTGCAACAAGCATATCTCACAAACCAGATCGAGCGTCGTGTTGTAATTTCACCACAATACAGTCCTAATAGTCCTCTACACTTTACAACCAGACGAGAAAGGCATTAGAGGTAGCAGAGTTTAAGAAGAGGAAATGTCCAAGCACTCTCTTGTATCGAGCTTATCTCACAAAATACTTTGGGGGCGATGCTCTAACTTCACAGAAGCCTCGGCTTAGAAGTCCTGAACATTTCTAATTCAGCAAGATACATCTTTGGAGGCGGCAAGGAAGGCGATTTCTGGGCGACAACACAATCTGGTCATTGGTGCTCCAGTTGCTGATATCCCGCAGTTTCAGCCATGTCTCTGGCCTGCTGCTGCATCTTCATGCTTGTCCCAGCTCATGCTTGAACCATGAGCTAATTCTATAAACTTAGGGCTCGGTTGAGCTGAGCTTTACCGCTTTTGACAATGTTTTATTAAACCTTGTGAACCATACTTGTTGTCTTGAATGATTATGTGCTGATTTGATAATGTTGAGCTATTTTGGTCGAGTCTCTTGAGTTTATTTTGGTGATTTCCATATATTGAGACATCAAATATGTTGATTCGACAATAGACATAGTCACACTGCCATCCTTGGGGTATTATCCCTAAATTGTGGCGCCACACGCAAGAACAATACCATTTAGATCTAGTTGAGCCCAAGCTTGAACTATGTTTATCAATTGGCCGTCCTTTGGGTATTATCCCTAACCTGCCTTTAAGTTGGTTAGACTAGCTAGTTCCTTGACCATAGGTGTAAGGTATGACAATTTTTGGAATTTAATTAATCATTGATTGTGTGTTAATTTGTTTAATTATGAGTCGCATGATTAATTGCATGCCGGAAAGGGGGCTCACAAAGTGTGGGCCGCCCATCACATCTCAAATTAATTGAGATGAATTGACCAATCGGCAGCTTGGCCGAAGGAGTCGGCCCATGCTTGAAAGTATACAATCACGTGGCCCAATTTCCCCAAATCTTCATAGGCACGAGACATAGCGATGGTCATCGTGTCCGTACGGACACGCGGGTAAAAGGGTGTATGTGAGTGCTGAGTATAAAGGGGAATTGGTCTCGATTAGGGTTGGGGGAATTGGTTGCATAAAGGAGAAACGAATCTGAAGCGGGACGTTTCATGTAGGTGAACGATCATGGGAGAACGGGGGCTGCAGCGAGGTGGTGGTCACGGCCAGCAGCGCTCACAACACCGGTTGTTGTGGAGCGTGGTCGGTGGTGGTAGAAGAGGTGCGGATTGTCTGCATCTCCGGCCAACCCCAAAGTAGCTCCGACCATGCGGGAGGGGGAAACTCTGCTTGTTGTGTTATGTGATGTACTTATCTGGTATATGTGATATCTGATCTGATTATTGTTGGAGAAATGCCTTACAAAAGGCTAAAATGTGAAGAAGGAAAACTTCATTGTCCCATACCGATTGTGGAAAATTTGAGAGGCTTATATACTTTACCCACAAGTGGATTATGTAGTGTTATGAGGAGATAGGCTCTGCCCTCGCGCACTGCCACTATCGTCGCCCGATCTGGTCTGGTCGGTCGTGCGCGTGTGTGTGTGTCGCGGGCTGGGCCGATGCTCTCCTCCAAATCCCAATATTTGTTTTGGCCCAGAAAGATATTAATCTATTTTGATCTTATTATTTTTAGGCAATTCCTTCCATTAAAAAGATGAAGAGTTAAATTTGTGGATATGCATGAATAATGTTTACTAAACATAGGATAAACATTATCACAAGTTTCTGGAACCTATTGAGATTGTGTCTACTCGAGTTATAGTGGAACTCGAACTCCTATGCGACATGATGATTCGTGTTGTAGTGGGAGCCAAACTCTTCTTATCTCACCTATAAATACATCTAAAAGGGTACTCGAAAATTCATCTTTGCAATTAGCAATTCACTCATATAACTCTCTCTCCTTTGGAGTTCCGTTCGAGCAAGGGTTCATCAAGGTGACTTCCTCCACCCTCTCATCATGAAGTGCTCGTGTGCGAGAGGTAGCTGTGGTAACCTTTGGGAATGCCAACATTTTGACGATTGGCACCCCGGTTGTGCCGAAATCATTTCCAAGGCAGTGTGTGTGTTCACGACACAGCTTGAACAATGAAATTCGATAAGTCCTCATTTTAATAATTTGCACATATTTACCAATAATTTGAAAGCGATTTTTGTTGTATTGCAAATTATCATGTCTGCTACTATCCGTTCGGTTCCTGATCTATCAAACTTAGAACCTTTAGATGGTAATAACTATAAGCGATGGTTCCAAAAATTGTTGATCTTCTTCGAAGCCATAGACGTCGATCGTGTGCTGCCGGAAAATTCTCCAAAAGTTCCCCCTATAGTTGTTGTCGACGCCCTCAATGCTCAAGAAGCTGCAGAACGCACTGCAATTATCGAAGATCTGAAGAAATATCAGAAGGATAACTAGACTGTTCGTGGACACCTTCTCAATCATATGGTCAACAATCTGTTCGATCTGTCCGCGGTATTCAAATCTACGAACGCTATCTGGGATGCCTTGGAAAAGAAATATGGTGCTGATGATGTAGGGAAGAAGAAGTATGTGGTTGGAAAGTGGCTCGCATATAAGATGGAAGAAGACAAGACGATTATGGAGCAAGCCCATGCATACGAGAATCTACGTGCTGATGTTATTAATGAAGGGATGAAGGTCTGTGAGGTGTTTCAAGACAGCATCTTGCTTGAATATTTTCCACCATCCTAGACTGACTACACAAATCATATCAAGCACAAGAAGAGGGATCTAGCCTTGTAAGAGCTCATTAGTCATATGAGAACCGAGGAGGCAAATCGTCTCAAAGATAAGAACAACTTCGATTCTGTTAATTATTCTAACACTCATCTCATTGAATCAGATCGCCCCTACTACAAGCCACAAGTTGGAGTCAAGAGGCCTTTCAATCATCCTAAGGTACAAGGAGGACAAAACAAGATGCCCAAAACTCAGCAAGTTACGGGAAGATTGGTTTGTTTCACCTGCAATGCTCCGGGCCACAAGTCATATTAATGCCCGAAGCGCAGGCCTAATGTGAAAAAGAGAAAATGAAGAACTAGACCTCAAGTAATGATTGAAGAGAATGGCGAGAATGATGCAGATGATGACATAATCGCGACAATGATAAGTGAAGTCAACCTAATTGAGAACAAGGTTGATTGGATTGTGAATTTTGGAGCAAATCGACACTTCTACACAAACAAGGAACTCTTTGATGAATTGGAAGAGACACCAGCTGGACAACAATGCTTCATGGGAAACTCTAGTGCATCTGGTGTGTTTGGTAAAGGGAAAGTCAATTTGAAACTCACCTCTTGAAAACCCTAAGCCTTAAGGATGTTCTGTATGTTCCGTCTCTATGACGCAACATCATCTCTGGTGGCCTTCTCAACAAAGCTATACTCAAACAAGTGATTGAAGCTGATACACTAGTGATTACTCGTAGAGGAAAATTTGTTGGAAAGGGGTATTATAGTCAGCAAGGGTTGTTTGTTTCGAGCGTACTTTCTGATTCTAATAAAGCATCTACTTTTATTTACATAGTCGAGTTTGTTGATATCTGGCATGGTAGGCTAGGACACTTGAACATAGCCTCTATGACGTGCCTAAGAAACAAGTCCTTAATATCCTCTATCGACGCGAGTGAATTCTCGAAATGTGCTGTGTGTGTTGAAGCAAAGCATCCAAAGAAGCCTTTGAAAGTAGTCACTGAGCGACACACTGAACTCCTTGGTCTAATTCATTCTGACCTTGCGGATTTTAAAAGCACAAGGAGCAAAAATGACATCATTATATGTGACATTCATTGATGATTATTCGAGATACTACAGAATGTACTTGTTGAAATCTAAAGATGAAACTGAGGATGCGTTTATAAAGTACAAAGCTGAAGTGAAGAATCAGCTAGAAAGAAAGGTCAAGGGATTAAGATCTAATAGAGGAGGTGAATATAGTTCCATACCGTTAAAGGAATTCTATGAGAAGAATGGTATCATACACGAGGTAAGTGCTCTCCGCACACCTCAACAGCATGGAGTAGCTGAGAGAAAGAACCGAACACTCAAGGATATGATGAATGTTATGCTGCTGAGTTCAGGATTATCTGATGATATATGGGGG